>ML111429.1:22918-38430 GCA_003697995.1 Taxidea taxus jeffersonii | reverse complement strand
GGGAATTCATGCTTTGGACGTCCCACAGCCTGACTTCACAGAAGCACTAATAAGGTATGGGGGGATGAACAAGAACAAGACCCTGACTGTGGGCTCAGGAAAACACATTCAGGGGAGTCCCCATGGACCCTGAGTGGTGTTGGCTGTAACAGAGTTTCATCCATGGACCTCATTCTCCCAGCATCTCTGGGACGTGCTCTCCCTTTTTCAGCAATGATGCAACATCTCCCATTCTCTCCTGGCTCATAAGAGGGCCCCTGGCCTCAAGCCTCAAATTTACTCTCTCCCTGAATTCACAGTGGAATGCTCAGATGGCCAGCAAATATTCCAAGCCAACCCCTCCCAGGCCTGTGCCCTCACACAGCATCTCACATCCTGGAGCCTCATCCATGGAGCGCAGGATGCATGAGCAGGAAGGGTAGATCTCTGCTCTGACACCTGGCAGGGATGAGTTCATGTTGTGGAAGACTGGCTACACGTTGAGATTGTCCCTGCGTTCTGTTGAGGATAAAGATAAAGAAAAGGTAGTTTTATTTATTTCCAAGGAGGGGGGATAGGCATCAGGACAGAATCTGTTGTTGGTTTTTTTTCCCCAGAAGAATAGCCAAGAAATGTCATCATCATGACAGTGAAGTATTTGCTGATATTTTCTTTCTTTCTTTTTTTTTTTTTTTAATTAATAAAATAAATTAATGGATAATGGATAGTAGCCCTATCATAAGCTAGGTGGTAAATACAAGTAGTTTGTGTATATACATTCAGGTCAGGCCACCTGAGAGAGACTTTGGAGTTACCAACAGACTACTTTTGTTAACTCTCATTGTTATGTTATGGTAAAGAAGTCCCAGCCCTAGAGATTATCCAAGACATATCTGCAGAACATAAAGTGATTGGGATTTATGCATCCAGAGTCCTGCACTGTTGACTAGTGTCAACCATGGGCAACATGACATTGCTAGGGGATGGAAAGAGGAACAGCCAAGGTTCTCCTAGGGATCACTTCCAGACACCAATTCAGCCGTTTACCTACATAAAAAGAAGTGGAAAAGGGAAAGACCCTGGCACAGAGGGGTGTCCCCAGAGTCAGCTTCCTGCAACAGTAAAGTGGTGACTTAGCTCGCCTGTATCTCTGTGATTCTATCTTCATATCCTGCAGAATTGCAACTTCTTTTCTTTTCTGTATATGTCCCTAGACCCTGAGTACTCTCGGTTGGCCTTGTCAGCATTGTGGCATGAGCCCCATATCCTCTTGAGATGAAGAAGAAACATGGTTCTTCCAGCTGTTTCTGTGATGAGGGATCTTGATGCTGGGTGTCCAGTGCATACAGGGGAGACATGCACACAGTCTCATCCCACTTTAGAAAGAGATATTTTGCTCAATATCCTTGGAGTTACAGAGACCTGCTTCCTCTGGCCTCAGGGGGGAAAAATAAAAAAAAAAAACAGTTCATTGAAAAGAAAGGAAGAAAAACAAACAGTTCCTAGGGAAATATTGGAATGAACAGGTGCTGAAAGAAATTGTCTGACTCTTAATACTGGGTCCTGAGAGATGGGAATGGGCCATGTTAGATACAGTGACCCACCACAGGCACTCAGATGATCCATGTCTCTGAATCAGGACTACATCCTGAGCTAGCATTGGTGGGGTCACCCAACTCCATCTTGTCTATAATCTCCTTGAACTGGTACTTTGGCCTAAATCTGGTTTATTTCTGGAGACAGTGAGATCTATATAAGAAGATATTAGATGTGGAGCAAATGAGCCTTGAAAAATAAATAAGAGGGCATTTGCACATACGAAGTCCCTAGGAAGGGAAGTTGACTGAAAACATGACAATAGATGTCACCCAGGTGACAGGCACCAGGCAGGGCAGGGGTGACTGCAGCATGCAGGGAGAGCAAGGAGAAGTGAGGTTTTAGTCTCACTTCTCAAAGGTTCTGGATGATATTGTGCATATCCCCTGTTTTCAATCTCTGAAGGGCATGCCCATGCACTCTTCCTGCCGTGGGTTAGGGCAGCAGTGAGTTCCAAGGCAATGTATGCAGTGACTCCACCTTCCCACTCACCGCACTTCTTCAGGCAACCAGAGCTGAGGACTGTTTTCACCAGTGTCCTCATAGAACACCTTATCTGTAGAATGAGATTTGGAATGAGATAATGGAAGGGCAGAGAGATCCTGGACATGCTGAAGCCCCTTGACTCTGCTTGCAGAGGACAAGTATTTGAAAATATGACACTCCTATCCGCATGTGTCACTGATCTTATTTCCATTTGCCTTCATAGGTCTGGTATCTTCACACAAATCTGTCTCTGTGTTTCACTGTCCATCTACCCTGCCTTGATATAGGCCAGGATGAAAACTCATGATGATCGAGGACAACACTTGATACAATGATGCGAGTCAGTCTTGAATACTCATGTAGTTTCTGGTGACCTCATTTGCAAAAAGTCTCAGTTCACTAGGGACAATGCTTGGTCAATTATGCAACACTCGGTAGAGTATTTTCTTAGTTGCATTAGCCAGAGCCCTGTCCTTTCTGGACAAGCTCAGCAATGCCAGCTGAAGACCTCAAAACACTTCTGATACCACCCAGCTCTCCTGGACCATACTGATTTCAGATGGATTTTTCTGATGGTACTGTCCAGGTGCATAGAATGAGTAAGTCTCTTACATGATGATTGGGAGAGTGATATTATTTTTTTCAAGTTTGCTTTCAAGTTTGTATGTATACGTATACATATATACGTATATATATATGTATGTATACACACACACACACACACACATATATATATACATATATATATATGTATATATATATATATATATATATATGCTATAGTGGCACCTCCTCTGAATTAGAGGTCCTCTTTCTAATTCTTAACTGCAGGAACCTTGTGACCTACCAGCACAGGGTCTTACCAAGTTTGTTATCAAGTTTGTTGAGAGCTCAATCGATCATCACTTAGAAAATAAGGACACTCTAGAAATTTTCCTATAATAAAAGTTTAACTGATAATGGGATTTGGGTGTACTTGATCTAGACCTGCAATAACATTCATTTAACATCATCCCACCCTAAGAACCTGAGAGAGAAAAGTATGTGAATTATTGGATTAAATAGGATTAAGTGAGCATGTCTGAGGTCCCTGTCCTCCAAAGGGGAAGGGTCATCTCTTGCCCCACGGCATTTCCACGATCCCCAGGTGCCATTGGAAGATGTAGAGAGCCACAGACTGGCTAGTTTCAGAGTCAGGGAATGATCAAAAAATCCTAGGATAGGACCAGGGGACTTATAGAGAGTTTGGCAGAGGGGACTTTGGTCTCTCAGGTCACAGTCCCATATTATTGCTTTCCTTCCCATTCCTACCCAACATGTATGGGAGATACTTTGGATTCTTGAGAAAATGTGAGTTTGTATAGACTAGGGAACAGTAAGAAAGTACGTTATTTTCTCTTTTTTTAAGGTTTTGTTTATTTATTTGAGAGAGAGAGAGAGGGAGAACATGTTGGGGGTGCAGAGGGAGAGAGGGTAGTAGACTCCCCACGAGCAGGGGGCCTGATATTGAGTTTGATCCCAGGGTTTCAGAATGATGACCTAAGCCTAAAGCAGATGCTTAACTGACTGAGCCATCCAGGTGCCCTGAAAGTAAGTTATTTTCTTTGACTCCATAAGATAGACAGAGTCAAGTATGTGGCATTCTCTTGTTTCTGATACACAAGTGACATCAGAGAAGCAAAGCTTATGTTGGTCACATACACAGGTGGAGGAAGATGGGTCAGAGCATCTGATGGAGGCAGATGTGGAAGGCTAGGTCCTGGTTGCAGTGGATCTGTGCTCAGCTCTGTGAAAGTGAGAGTCAGTCTCATCCTCAGGCTGCAGTCCATAGGTGAAAAAGGAAGTCATGTTAATAAACCAGGAGCAGGAACATGTCCTTGGGACTCCCGAAGATCCATCACTGCTGCACTAGCTCACATACAGGGACTGTCTGGGAGACCTTGCTACCTGCCTTCATGATAGCCTCCAATGATTCTGCTGTACTCTGTGTGACAAAGGTGAGCTCCTGATTGGGACCCTATTGAAAGATTCAGAGGGAGTGTTGTTGCACATCCCGGGGGGGGGGCGGTTATTCTCCTCAACCCTGGCTGACACCCTGCAAGCTTAAAATCTTCTACGTGGCAGAAAAGGAGAAGAGGACACACGTCATTTCCCATGGACTCTGGAAACCCACTGTTGGGAATTCGTGTGGGAATTCATTCATTCCCAATTCATTGGGAATTCATTCATTCAGGTATCACCTGTAGGAAAGTCTCATATGGGACTCAGCCATTTAATAGGAATGCTGTAACCTCACCTCTTCTGCTTTCCCAGCTCCTAATTTGGTTTGCTGGCCTCAGGTAGCAGACGTCCCCCATGCCTAACCCCCATCTCCTTGACATGCAAGTGGAAGACAGGCACAACAGCAGTGATCCAGGTCAGCTCTGGGCCTTGACCTCCTTCAGGCCTGCCTTTGCCATCTTCCTGCCTTGCATCAGGAGAACAGTGCACATCAGCAAGCCTCTAAGATGGGAAAGAGAGGGAAGGTTTCTCAGTGACATCAGGAACTAAAGTCGCATCTACAGGGCTGTCCACCTGCTGGTATGGTGCCTCACTCTGAACAAGAAAGCTCGTCAAATTATATGTTTCTTTCACTGGGTCTAAGTTTAGTTTTTCTGTGATTTTGATGCCTTCTCCTCCTCCTCCTTCTCATTTCCCTTCTTCGTCTTCCTCCTTCTTTTTCTCCTCCTTCTCCTCCTAATTTTTCTTCTTGTTTTGCTTCATTTTCCCCCAGGTCTAACGATTCATTGATGGGAAATTGACAGAAAAGGATTCTAGGTCCTGGAATAGGCCCCTTGATAGGATCTCATGGTTGTTCTCACAGCTGTTCACTCCAAGCCCTCTTGGGTCCCACTCAAAGCAGGTAAGTGTTTTGTTCTACATCCTCTTCTGCCTTTGCCACTATGAGGAACACCACTGTCTCCAGCCAGACAGTAACACTCATCCACAGGCTGCAGCCCAGAGATGAGCAGGAGCTCTGCATTTTCCGAGGCATCTTTGAATCCAGAGAAGATTCTGCAAACCCCAGCCTTTATCAGAGTCTGAGCAGAAATTCAGGAGATACTGGAGAGGGCTCTCTCGCTTCTGCTGGTACCAGTCTATGACGACACTTACAACTCTCCCAACACTGAAATCACTGCTCATGGTGCTGTGGAGTCTTGCTTTTGTTCCCAGAGACGCAGAGAGGGAGGGTGGCTGGAACAGGGAACCTGCAAATATGAACACTCATGGGTGATGTGGCATTTCCCCTTGGAGTTTCCCAGTATTATAGAATGATAATAACTGGGAAGATCCTGGGAAATCAGATGATGTCCCTACCTGAGCAGAGAGAGAGAGAGACAGGAAGATGAGAGGAGTCCAAACCATGGTAAACACAGCTCTTAGTACCCACAGTGGAGCCAGGTTGCCTCAGGCTTGTCTTATCCTCCATATTGTGTCCATGTTCAGGTGCGTACTCCTTATGCAATTGTATACCCCTTTGCAGACTCTGTCAGTCCTCACCTGAACAGTGATTCAGGAGCTTGGGAGCAGCCCTGTGGACAAAAGAGGCTGAAGGCAGGATCTGCTCTGAATGGGACCCAGGAGAGGGTGGAGGGAGCAGCTGTAGGAGGCAGCATTTTGGGTCCAATTTAAAGAACATGGATACATGTTTGTGATTGAAAATGCTTATAACATATAGAGGAAATTCATGAAGAAATAAACACTCCTTTGAGAATGACAATGTCTACAAGACATAATTCATATACAAGAGTGAGATTATCCCACCCTTGGGGACATTTTGGGAGCTCCTCCTCTGAGGGGACTTTCAGGTATGTCTCAGGAGAGGAGTGACCATGTTATACACATGAGCTCCTAGAAGAGAAAAATCAAAACAGGTTGTGAAGTTGCTCAAACTGTGAAGGGAAACAGCAATTTCACAGAATGGGGGAAACCATCTGGTGATGGTGGGCACAGGGGAACAGATGATGGACACAACAGGGAAGGATTGAAGAAACTATGTGGTTGAGGAAGAACAACTGAGGCATGAAAACAGGAGGATGGGAGACAGGTGGTTGTGCTCCAGTAGCTGCTCAGAACTGTGGAGCAGAAGGAGCTTGGGGAGAGAAAGAGGAAGAGTATATTGTGAACTGGAAGTTTCTGCTTTGACAGACACATCAGGTGGTGCTGCTGCGTACTGCAGTGGAGCATTAGATAATTAGATGCTTCTCTGTTAAAGAAGAAGTTGAAGATTTGAGAAAAAAAAGGCAAAATACTGAATTCCAAGTTTGGAAATAGTGGAACCTGACCTTATGCAGCATCAGGCAGTGATCACGGCTTGAGGCTGGTGTCCAGTTGTGATGAACAGTCTTGAATGTGGTTGTGGACATGTAGGAGGGACAAGAACCTGGGACATAAACAGGGCACCATATCCACTTAGATAATGGGTGAGTGAGGTCCTGGAAATAGAATCCTTCGGTCCAGGCTGGCTCCAGTGTTCAGTCCCTTTATCATTCTGCAGTACGTGTAATAGTGACATCCTACCTCCTGCTCAGGATACAGAGTGATGACCTGGATGAACTGTTCTTCCTGTAAAAAAGGAGGTTCAGGGAGATATGAGAATAGTGAAGATGTGTTTGGTGGTGGTGACTGCAGACCTTTACACTCAGATGTGAGCTCAGGACAGGACATGAGGTTGCATGAGGCTGAAGCATTCAAGGTCAGGCTTAAATGCCTTGAACAGTGGGTATCATGAAGAAGTGGGGATGGGGAAGAACCCAAACCTCTGACCCCACCTGCACATCCCCAGGACTCCAGCTGCAGGGAGGCAGATCTGCAGGCTGTCTCTCAACCCATTCAGCCTTTGGAGGAGGAACACTGTCTTCTTGTCCCTGCACCCTACCCACACTTCTTCTTCCTGGTGTCTGTCTTCAGGAGTGGTCTGGGAGGACCCACATGAACTCTGGGATTCCAGGGGTCAAGGCAGCTGGGCCTTGGGCCCCAGATCAATAAAAGCTGCATTCCCAGCAGCCATCACCCCTTGGTCCCCAGGGACAGGTTCATAGTGTCCCTGTTGTCCCAGTCCTGAGACCCCCAACTGAGATGAGGGGACTGGAGATCAAAGGAGCACTCCCCCTGCTTCCCCACAGTGGGTCTCCTGTTCATTACCTTTGGAGAATGTGCCACATTGGGCCTTCCTTAGGCTGGAGCTTAATGGCCATATTCAATTTCCTGCTGTGACTCCTCACTGATGAATGTCTCCAATTGTCTCCACTACTCCAGTGCTGTTCTACTAACAGGCTGAGATGAAGTGAGGTGCCAAAACCCATCTTTAGTGCAAGGAGCAAAAGGAAAAAGGCCCCAGTGCTTCTGCCCCCATGACTCTGAGTGGCATCCAAGAAGGTCGTTCTGTCTCTGTCTTTATGTGTGTCTCTGTATCTGTCTTCCACCCCAGCTCCTTCCTCTGTCAGTTGAAGCCCTGTCTACACTCCTGGTGGGGAGGAAATGGGCTCACTCTTTCTTGACCCATGACCTTGGTCTCTGGCTCCAGGTGTGCTATCTCATTTCCAGGTTTCTTAAGTAATAAAACATTATTTTTCAAAGATTCCTATGGCTGTAACTGAAGGATAATGTGCAGTCATAATAAGAACCACCACCATAATGTGGTGGGACCAACCACCACGTTAGTTATGTGAAATTAGAGACCTACACAAAACATGAACTTCTGTTCCTGAAGGGATAATGTTGGCTCTCACCGTCAATGACCATTAACTTCATTGTTCCATTCAGGCACAGCTCAGAAACATCACAATTATTGATCAATCACTCCATCAGACACAAGTCCATCAACTTGAGAAAGGGGCTCAGGTACAGTTTCTTTTATCTCTGGACATACAATCCCCCTTCCTTTTCAAAATTCCTCAGGTCATCAGCCCTTTGCCCCACCCTTTCAATGAGGTGTCTTCCTACCTTTGTAGAGCACCTAATGGGATGATGTCACACTGTGTACTCCATCACAGATCCCAGACTTCTTAGATGACTTTGTGTGCTTGCACTAAGTATTGTTACTGTGCTGTAGAGTTTACTGAGCTGTGACAACACTGCAGTGTGGTGTAGCCACTGTAACAGTCCTGTACAAGAGCGACCCTGCCACAAACACTGTTTATGCATATTCATACTCCTGCTCCTTCCTCCACTTCCTCTCTGTCACTAACATTTTTAGCACCTTTAGATTTGTGCCTCTTCTAAAATGTAGTTCAAATATACTTATAGTAAATGTAGCATTTTGAATGTTCTTCTTTCTGAAAAAATATGCATTTATAATTCACGTATACTACTGTAACTTCATAGGTCATTTTCTTTATTTTTTATTTGTTTTTGTTTTGTATTTTTTCTATTTTCATTTTTTAATTTAAATTCTAGTTAAATATATGGTAAAATTGGTGTCAGGTGTAGAATTTAGTGAATTGTTACTTATATACAATATCCTGTGCTCATCAAAAGTGCCTTCCTTAACACCCATCACCCATTTAGCCTATGTCACACCCCCCTACTTCCATCAACCCTCAGTTTTTTCTCAATATTTAAGAGACTCTTAAGGTTTGCCTCTATCTCTCTCTCATTCTCTCTCTCTTTTTTCCTTCTCATATGCACTTCTGTTTTGATTCTTAAATTCCACTTATAAGTGAAATCATACAGGCTTTGTCTTTCTCACATTGTCTTATTTTGCTTATCATAATACATGCTAGCTCCTTCCATATTGTCACAAATGGCAACATTTCAATTTTTTGATGCCTGAGCAGTAATCCATCCTACATACAATACATCTTCTTTATCCATTCATTAGTCTATGGGCATTTGGGTTCTTTCCATAGCTTGGCTATTGCTGATAATGCTGTTATAAACACTGGGTTCATGTGCTCCTTCAAATTAGTATTTGTATATCCTTTGGGTAAATACATAGTAGTGAAGTTCCTGGGTCATGAGGTAGAATGCTGGGACTAATGTCCCAGTGTACAAATATATAACCTATTGGAGTACATATTTATTACATCAAGTCTTATGTATTATTTAAAATGTAGCATAAACATCCATGTGCATTTCTGATTGCTTTCACACGTGGTGATTATGAATAAATATTTATAAACATTCACATACAGGATCCACTCTGGACAGAAATTTTGTTTGGTTTCACCATTTCTAATTTGTAGCTTGACACATTTTCAACTCTGCACAAATATCAGAATACACCCAAAATGAGTTATCTGGTTAAAGTTAAACCAATATAATGATAATAATGATAATATTATCAATAAACCAAAATAATGATAATAAATATAAAACTTACATATCCATCAATCACAGTGGGCATGTGCTGAGGCCCCATGGAGTTTCAGAATCCCCAAAATGTTTCATTTATTAAAAAATCAGAAGAAAATAAATGAATATAAACCAGCTTAGAAGTAAACTTTCCTACATCATGAGAACAGAGTTCGGAGTTCCATAAAGACTATTTCTCTTCAAATGGGCGACAATGAGTAACTTTGAGTACAGGAGGGAGAAGACAAGACTTCACTCCTAGGTGGTGCCACTGGATGGATTTAGGACACAGAGCATCTGTGTAAATATAAGTTCCAGTCTAAAAGGTCCCTCTGACACAGTTGTCAAGGGGATGGGTAAGGGAGAGCTGTGTGCAACCTGCAGACAGGAAATCACAGCTGTAAACCATGAGCAGAGCACTCAATCCTCCCTGGCATCTCAAAAATAGACCTCGTGTGCCTCCTGCTGTCTAGACCCAGATATGCCATTGTGTGACGTGTTGACCAAAGCCCATCATAGGCAGTTCCTGCCTCCACATTTTCTCTATCATTGTTCCCTGCATTAAGGTCTTGTCAGGTGTCCCCTTATGTGTCCTCCCATCACCTCAGTTCAGATTTATGCTCTACTTTGACCCCTCATGGTCAGTTATTCCATAGCTCCCTTGACTGATCATGGGTCAGAACTAAGGAAGTGTTTCTACAGAAACTCCTTTTAGATCAGGATCAATTCCAGAGTATGATGGGTCCCCATAGCATATGTTCCATTCTCTGTAGGATGCTGATTGATCCATGTTTCCATATTTCCCTCTAATTCCCCCAAGGTTACCACAACATGGATGAGATGGTGAGCACGTCTACACACTATGAGTGTTAAGCCCTCATGTAGATTCCTAGGGGGATCACATACTGAAAATATTTGTCATCTGTCACTATTTCTACCTGCTTAAAATAACATCCCTCTGCATGCTGGGGCAGTGATTCTCTCCTAGGGTCTGTCGTCCCAGCACACAGACACAAGTATGCAGAAGTCCTGCCACTTGAGGATGTGTGTAGCAATGGCCTCAGAGCATAGAGGGAAAACATGCCTGTAGTTGTAATCAAGGTAACAGTTGCATTTTTCTTCCACCTGACACTCCAAATCTTTTGAGAACTAAATCTATCCATTATCCTGAAGCCCTGCAAATTGTAACCTGAGATGAACTTCTCAGAAATACCCCAGGCACCCAGGTACAGACAATTTTCTACCTGTTGCTCTTTTGGCCACTCAAAGATATCACCAAGATGGGATTGGGAAGAAGACAAACCATAAGAGACTCCTAATTTCACAAAACAAACTAAGGGTTGCTTCAGGGTGGGTAGGTAGGGAGAGGGTGGCTGGCTTATGGACATTGGGGAGGATATGGGCTATGGTGAGTGCAAGTAAATGCGTAAGCCTGATGATTCACAGACCTGTACCCTGGGGAAAATAATACATTATATGTTAATAAAATTATATATATATGGCACAGAATATCCAAACTGCAAACCAGGGAAAGCCATCACATTGTCATGTCCTGCCCTCACTCAATCTGAAGATGCTTCCAAACCCACATCTACAAATATCCTCACTTGCAGTGAGACAGGGAAACTAAAAGGACCCCATGAACGATTATCTTTCTTGCTCCTTTTACTGCTGACATTCTTGCTAGGACCAGCACCCCCACCCTACACAGGTGTTATACATAGATATGTCCTCCTTGTAAACGCCAAAGTGTTCAGGGTTTCTCTGAAGTCTTCCAGCACAATAGAGAACATCTAAGGGGTGGGGTTATCATGAATGTTTTCCCGACAACTGATTCTCTGAGGCCCATGGCTCCAGGGCATAAGTGACTTATGGAGGACCCTGGGAAATCTCCTCCTATTTTAATCAGTTCTGAGATGCCTGAGATAACTTTTGCACCAGTCCCCTGTCCTCAGTAAGATCTCCAGACTCCAAGCAAAGATGATACTCTTTTCTTTTCTTTTCCTTTATGAATTTCCCAGACACTCTATATCTGGTCGATGTCTTCCATCAACTGTGATCTCATTGTCTTTTGGCTATGTTTGATGTCTATGCTGTGTGAAGTCAAGGAACCTCTTGGCTGCTCCTGAGGGATCCCCTCTGAGTCCTCAGACCCAGCCAACCTGCATCAGTAGCACCCAATACTTAGGCATAGGGCTTAATGTTTGCTCCAAACATTAGCCTATGTTTCATTTTAATTTCTATAAAAATGCAGCTTGCCTATCTGATTGCTTCCCCAATATGGACTTTTATAGAGCCTACCTGCATTGCAGACTCCTGAAATGAGTTTAACTGAAATGACCTAATTTGAGACTAAGAAACTAATTCAACAAGATGAACCAATCTCGTTGCTCAGCTTTGAATGTGTGATACTTCCGGGGACAATCAGAAGAGAGAACGGTAGGGGACAAGGGCAGGGCAGTCCTAAATGGGCTACTTTGGCATAAAGTTTAAGTGAGTTACAAAGCAGTTGAAACCCAGAAGACACAGGAAGCCTCCTTACCTACCCCTCAACTAACTAAAGGAATTTAGGCAGAGGACCTCCTCTGGGAAGAGAGTTAACACCACAGACCACCACACTGGAACATGAACTAGATGGGGCAGACAGGGAGAGACAAAATCATCTGTGTTCCATTGTTTCTCAGTGGATCCATGCACATTTGTCTACCAAACATTTACTCCACTTCCTCTGTCTCTAAATTGCATTTATTTGCACTAAATAGTCCACCCTAACTCCTGTGTAGTTCAGAAAAATATATATACTTCATTTTGCCAGAGTGTCCTTAGAATTTCCATGTCTATGCGGATTCCTATATGTACACTATTAAATATGATTTTATCTTATTATTCTGACTCATGTTAGTTTGATTCTAATCCAGATAGAAGTTTCTTGAAATGGACAGAGCATTCCTGCTTCCTGACATTAGTAAGGGAGACACAACAGGAAGGAAGTGCTGATGGCTTTTGTGTATAAGCATTTAGTATTGTTTATGTTATCCAGAACCTGGGGCATGAGAAGTTGGGCTGTATTACCTCTCCCAGGTGTGCTCCTGAGACACCGGCACTGTCTCAGGGACCAGCATAATCTGTGTGGCACTCCTCCCTCCTAAAGGACACCTCTCCCCGTAGAGGAATTTCCCTTATTCAGTCTCCAGAGAATATTCTCAATTAATGAGGATCAGAAACAAGGCACTGTAGGTTCAGAGGTTTTTGACTCACTTCCTTGTTGTCTGAGGCACTGTGACTATGATAACTCTTCTCACTGCTATGTTCTGTAGCACAGTAATAGTCAGCCTCATCTTCAGGCTCTATCCCAGAGATGAGAAGAAGCCCTGCATTGGCTTATCCATTTTTGGAGCCAGAGAAGTGCCTGGGGACACCAAATCCCAGCTCTATAATTGAGCCTGAGTAGTAATATAGGAGATACCAGAGAAGGCTCCCTGGCTGCTGCTGGTACCTGAATATGATATAGTCGCCAACACTGAATCCACTGCTCAGGGTGCAGGTGAGTCTGGCTGTTGTTCCTGGAGTTGCAGAGAGGGAGGGAGGCTGTGTCAACACAGGCTGGGACAGGAAACCTGAAAACACAGACACCCATGTGTGGTGATGTTAGCAACAGGAAAAAATGTATATATATCAAATTCTGAGCATGGAAAGAGTCCTTTGGGTCCACACTGTGTCCCTGACATCTGTCTCTACCTGTCCAGTGAGAGAGGAGCATAAGGAGGACAGGTATCCAGGCCATGGTGATATAACCCCTGATCCACAGAATGGGTTGTGGTGGCCCAGGCCTCCTTTTCTCCTCCACCCTCAGTCACTTGAGGGGCTGTCTACCCAAATGGCATCCATCCAGTGACTGCTCAGCTCATCCTTGAGCCTAGTGTTGGAGTTCATCTTATACCACCCACTGAAAAGGATGGAGGCTGACTTCAGCCCTTGGGAGAGCTCTGCTGAGACCACACACAGGCCCCTGTAAAAGGGAATCTGCCAGACCAAAGAGGAGAAATCTGTTGAGTCCACATCAAGGGCCACAGAGCCCAGAACACAGGCCCAGGCTCCACTGAGTGAAGGGTCCCCACTAAACAGATGTGTGGAGACAACAGGAAAGTTCCACAGTGACCCCTGCTTGTCACAATGCAACTGTCTCAATATGGATTATACACCTCTGGATCTCTATGGGGTCAGGAGATGTACAGAGGAGTGGGAGTGCTTAGTCTATCAGAGGATAAACACAGGGAGAGGGAGCCTGCAGAAGAGATCCATTGGAAAGTAACACCCCGATACTTGTATAACATCTTTGTTATACAAACTTGTTGTATATATATAATATTGTATATATCTTTGTTATACAACTTTGTTGTATAACAAGTACATGAAAGTGCTCTATGCTTGGGGACCAGCCTTGACTAGGAGTCTCGTTAAAAGAACTCAAAAAGAACAAAGGGTTTGAAGTGGTGAGTGGTGGAATCAGGCAGTCACAGGCAGGGACATAAGCCCCTAGTCACAGGACAGTCACAGCTGGTGGCCATCCAAGCATGAGAGAGACCAGCAGGGACTTCTGTAACCAGTCCCTGGCTCATGGCTTTACCCTGATCCCACCACCACTGGAGATGAATGCATCCCAGACCTGTGCCTGAGAAAGCCAGTCATAGGTTCCTGTCTGAGGTCCCTGGGCCTGCAGCCTTCAGTGATCTGCACTGCCACCTCTGGGTGTGAGCACACCCCTTGTGGGTGTGAGCACACCCCTTGTGGGTGTGATCTCCAGACAGCAGTCAGGGCAAGGGCAGACACTGGAATACTCCTCCCCTGGACAAATATTGCCTGTGGTTTTAGTGGTATGGATGTGGTGAGAGAAGCAGGAACCTTGGGTGACCACTGAGAAGGTGGCTGGGAGTGTACACCACCTGTGAGAGGATGCAGGGTTCAGCAGAAGTTTGGAGAGAGGAAATTTGTGTGTTCTGGATCATTCAGAGGGGGTCAGACTGAGGCATCTCTCTGAGGTGGTGGTCTGGGTGTGGACAGTTTACTTTGCAATAACCCTCCAAAATATTGCAATCATCACCAAACAACAAAATCCTGGGAAAAAAGCCTGAAAAAACAGTTTCCACAGAGCCCAGCCCTTTTGTAGGGGGCAGAGTGACTCAACTCGGGCAAGATTGACTGAGAAACAACGTGGCAGGCCCCTCCCACAGAAGACAAGCCAAACAAAAAGAAAACAATAACCACAGGGTTCCCATAAAACTGTAAAACCCCAACATCATGGGAAAGCAAATTATTAATCTCCCAGTATTTCCCTATAACCTATACACTTCATAGATACAACTTATTTTTGTTTGTTTGTTGTGTTTTCTAATTCATTTCAACGTTTGTTTTATTTTATTTTTAACCTACTTACCATTATAAACAATGTTTAATACAACATATTATACAATAACTTTTAACTTGAAAATTGTTCATACATATACCTGTGTTTCTTTTTCTTCTCCTTTCTTTTTATCTTTTAATATATATATATATATAGATATAAGCTTCAAGGTAATCATTTTTCCCTATTCAACGCTATCCCTATATTCAAACCAGTTTTAATTTCCCTATATCTCTGGAAAGTTGTATCCTTTAACAAAAATAACAAGATACACCCATTAAGAATTGAAATAATCTTCCTTGCCCACATCAAGGGTTTATAACAACTTTCCCATCTTATTCTTCTATCAGTGTTTCTGTGTATAATCTTTGTTTGTTTTGAACTGTATAAATCTCATTATTAGGGTTTATTTTGGCTGGGTTTTCTTCTTTTTTTTTCTTATCTTTTCTTTTACTATTATCGGACTTTTTGTTTGCCTGTTTGTTTTTTCTCTGTATCCTATAAATCTTACTGTGGGGGTTAATTTTGGCTTTTTTTCTTTTTCTTTCTCTTTTTCACTCTCTTTTTTCTTTCTTTGTGATGGTGACATCCAATTGCTCTGCAATATTCCGAGGTGCACCTTGACTGCATCATGGTTGACATATTCTGCTATACATCCCCTTAAACACCTCTCACCAAAATGACTAGAAGAAGGAACATCCAACAGAGGAAA
>ML111429.1:0-17918 GCA_003697995.1 Taxidea taxus jeffersonii | reverse complement strand
CTCCTTGCTCAGCAGGGAGCCTGCTTCTCCCTCTGCCTCTGCCTGCCACTCTGTCTGCCTGTGCTCACTCTCTCTGACAAATAAATAAATAAAATCTTTAAACATTTTTTAAAAATTACCTGGTTATAATATCAGAGAAAATTAGATTTATGGTATATATTCAAGGTTATTCCTTCCCTTTCTCCTCTGTATTATTCTCATTATTTCTTCTTTAAATGCTTGATAGAATTCTCTAGTGAAGCCTTCTGGTCCTGATGTTTTCTTTGTGGGAAGGCTGTCAACTAAAGGGATGAACAACTTCAATGTACGTGCTGGCAACCATGAGTTAAACAAAGTGATTCCTCCTTCCTTGAACAAAATCTTCAGTGTGTCAGTTATGCTTGGGGCTTTGTTTTACTTGGCTATAATTTTCCTTTATGATTAATATCACTGCAGATATAAAATAAACTGATAAATTAATTTTCTCAATCATTTAATAATTGTTAATACAGATGGTGTATTCTGAAAAAAATAGTAGAAACCACTCAAATATAATATCAAGTATTGTACAAACTCATTTAGTGGCAGGGGGGATGAAACAGAGTATACAGCATTATGCTATCCTTTGACTCTCGATATTTCCCTGGGAGCCTTTTGTAGTCAGATGTCATAGTGCTCAGATTATCCAGTGTCTAGAAAGATTTACACATCTACATCCACTGGCTACATATTCTCCCTCACTTCTGTATCTCCCAGCATGCATTGTGCCACAGCAGGCTGTTGTTATCAACAGTAGACTGAAATTTTGAGTCTGTTTCTCAGTGTTATTTGGTCTTTAGTGGGATTTTGGGAATGATAGTGTCAGATGTTGTCACTGCCTTCTAAAGAGATATTTTCAGAAATGTTTTCATATTAATAAAAAAACAGATGCTCCTCAAACATTAGCAGTCATACAAATATCCTGGAGGACTTGTTAAATGTAGCTCTATGACCAGCGTGATAGTGAGGATGGCTTTGTTCCCAGAGATAGGTACAGAGAAGCGATCAGGGACCCAAGAGGGGCAGCTGCGCAGCTGCTTGTCCTATGGATGAGCATGCAGGGAGCCTTGCCTGAGGTCTGCTGGAACCGGTGAGGAAAGTTAGTGGCAGAGACTGAGCCAGAGCTGAGGCCACAAGTGAGTGTGGCTGTCCCTCCTGGAGACACTGACAGTGATGGCCCTTGGATCACCAGTGTCTGAGACATGCTCCTATAACTAACAGGAGAGAAAGCTCTTGTTATGGGAAACAAGAAGCACCTGATGCCCTGCTTTTATGTGCCTCCCACCAACAGGTTCCCTACCCCTAACTTGAACCATGTGCAAGGAGCCCAAGAAGAAACAACATCCAGGCCATGGTGGGGACTCCCACAGTACATGGCCTTCACAGGCTCTTAGGCTGAATGAGGTGTTCTGCACTTTTTCATGTTTTCAAATCTATTAGGAAATGAACTGCAATTCAGCTTCCTCTGTCTCACTGCCCCAGAGTCCCTCACATGTTCCCTGGGAGATCTTGAAAGGAGCAGATCCTAGGAACTCACACACACACCAATGACTGCAGGGCGGCTTGAGTAACTAAGTGTCAAGGGGACGTCTTTCACCAAATCACATCCCCAGTGACCCTGGTGACCTCTTTCCCAAGGTTCCACTCAGATCTAACCTTGGAACATTTTCTTCCCCTCCCAAGGATATTCCTTCTTGTGTTCTTGGAGGGTATTAGGAGTTACTCCTCCAGAAATGAAGACATAGGGAATCTCAAAGCCCCTGTCTGAGAATTGTAGGGATGGTGGTCTCCTTTGACTCAGTCATTGACCCTGTCTGCAGTTGCTACATAGGAGCCAACCAGGGATGGTGGAATCACACTGAACAGCACTGCAAGGCTGGGAAGAGTGTCATCCTTTGTTCCAAGATGCCATCAATTATATGAAGTAGCTTCAATGTACCTGCATGTTTTGTGGATAAAAGTCTGAGGGTCACAATTCAATGATGACACCATGTGCTCCATCTGGTATAACAAAATATGGGCACGCATGTCTTTATCAGAAATGAAAAAGACACTGGATGAACAAGTGGTTGTGACCCTCTTGTAGTTTATTAAATCTGCTTCCCTTTGTGTTCTGCTGAGCATCAGAGGGGCTAGGAAGCCTGGGGGAGGGAATGGGAGGTAAGGGGAGTGGCAAGAGAGTAAAAGGTCTCCAAAATAGGGGAAGATGGAGCTGAAGGTTGGTTTTCTTTTGAGATATAAAAATGATTTGGTATTCTGTTTGGAATCATGATTAAATTGTTGGTTTCATAAATCATGCATGATTATTGTCCCATTCTCTTCATCTGTTTGAGAGCCCTAACTCATATCAGAGAAAAGTATTTACTCTAAATTATGTTCCTATGAAACTAATGCATCCCTAACCCTTTAGAAAACAATAAGTAAATTTATATCTATCAAATTTTGAGGTGAGGAGCAGTATTCACATTCAAAAGAAAGAACTGGAAAGTTTAAAAAACAAATAATACCCATTTACATAAGTAAAGCATTAGAAGAAGAAAAAAAATCAGAATGAAATAAAGACTGAAATGATGGCAGATAAAAGGCTTAGGCAGTTACAGCATAATTCATCATGAACCAATGAAAGTCATAACTGGCATCAATGGGCCCCTGAGTGTGCCCAGGTGGACACATTTTCCAGGCATTCCCCAGACACCAGCATCCAATTCAGTTTTCCATGGGGCAGATCTGGGTGGGTACCTGCAGCCAGAACAGAATGGTGGGGCTGAAAGCCTGGTGATGGGAGAAGGACTCAGGAGGCCAGGAGCCCCTCACATGCAGGAAATAGATATATCAGCACCCCCCGTGTGTCCTGTGTAGTCCTGAAGTAGTCAGGGAGGAGCTTCCTTTTGGCAGTGCTTGTATCTCTGAGGGGATGCTGATTCAGGCTGACCAGGTTAGTCTAGAGATGAGTGTATCCCCTGCAGTGTAGCTATTGACTTCAGTCTTTTCTTCCAGAGAGGCTGAAGGAACCAGCACTGAGATCTCAGGAGCTCACTCTGTTTGTGCATCTAATTTGCTTCCATACCACATCATATCTTATCTTCCACATTTCATATTTTTCACCCTGAGAGTCTACACACAACCCAGTCAATCAAAATTCTCCCTGATGGTCAAGGTCATTTTTTTTTCCTAAGCTAAAATAGGCTTTTTTAAAGATTGTTTTTATTTGAAGAGAGATGAGAGAGAGAGAAAATGAAAACAAAAAAGCATAAGTGGAGGGGAGAAGCAGTGAGAGAGGGAGAATCAGGCTCTCCAGTGAGAAGGGAGCCCAATGTAGTGCTTGATCCTAGGATCAAGTACATGATCCCAGGAGCATGACCTGAGTTGAAGGCAGACACCTAACCACTACCCAGGATCACAGATAACATGGATTCTAGTAGCTGATATTTTGAATTATTTGTGCAACTCTTAGCGATGTTCATAAATGAGATCTTCCTGCAATCTTCACACCTGATACTCTTCCTTTGTGTTGTTTTCTCTCCACTGATTTGCAAGAATGCAACACACCCTCTATTTTTTTATTATTTATTTATTTAATTTCTTTTCAGTATAACAGAATTCATTGTTTATGCACCACACCCAGTGCTCCATGCAATACGTGCCCTCCATAAAACCCACCACCTGGCTCCCCCAACCTCCCACCCCCTGCCCCTTCAAAACCCTCAAAATGTTTTTCAGAGTCCATAGTCTCTCATGGTTCAACACACCCTCTATTTTAATATTTATTAAAAATTATTTATTTTCTACAAAGACTTAAACAACATGGAGGGCAGAATGAGCTCCGTCTGACTTAGGACCGTGGAAGGCAGGTCAGAAGGTGGCAGAAAGATTCAATGACAATTACGTGTACCTGGGTGACAGGAGCAAAACGCAGAGACAAAGCCCTTCCTCACCACTCTACCCTCTCACTTTCCACTAAGGAAACCCTCTATCACTCAGAAAGGAGGTAAAGAGAAGAACCTAGGCCATGGGGGAGAAGACACAGAGATTTGCTTGGTGAGATTTGCTATTTGCTGGCATGGATACAGTCCCTCCTGCTGTGTGTCTTATCCTTTCCATAGAGACCATTGCAACTTGAGTTTATAGAGCAAATATATTTCAGTTATCTGATCATCCTGTCCATCTACCTTTCTATGAATATCAGGTCTAGACAATTTACTTTGATTCAGTGGAGGATGAAATGTGAGGCATGAATAAACCTGAACTGAGGGCCTTTGTATCACCTGGGAGCCCAGGTGTAGGAAAGTCACAGAAAGTAAGGATACTGCTTGCACTAATGGGCAAAAGTCAGTGCTAACTTTTCCTAGTCTTCCTGGCCCAGATCTTGAGCTCTCAGGGGAAGCCCACTTATCCCCTGCTGACCTCAGACACTTTCCCCACAGAATATGTCATTATCCCCAGCACTCCTGGAAGGGCTTTGTGGCCTTTGCAGGTAGACTTTTCTGATGTCACCATCCAGGGCAGTAGAATGAGTAGGTCAGCTCTGTGGGGTTTGAGGTTGATCCATCCATTTTTCCAGAGAATCAATGCCATCAGGTAGACAACTAACTGAAACACTTATTTTAAGAGATATTTCAGGATCACCTGATATTTGAGTTTGCTTCTGGGTTGTGCCTGGTTTCACTATTGTGGCATAATGCACTTGAACTAAGCTAAAGGCTTAAAGTCCCTCAGAGAAGCCCATTTGTTCAACCCTGGTAGTAATTGTACTTGGGTTACCCTTACAGGTTGACTTATTTAGTTATTGTTGTCATTGGCAGGGTCTCCTTTTAGGGTCACCAGCCCCCATGGCATATACCTTGTCATTATCTCTGTTTTAGCCCTGAGAATATCATGCTGTCGGGACAGCATGTATTTTGTCCTTGATTTCTTCTGTGGTAAATCACTTATTCTTGAATATTACCCTTACAAACATTATTTCGTATTGGATGCCTCATGCATTTAAGGAATTTTTAGTCTACTTTTGTAATTTTTCTCAGCAAAAGGAATGATATTAAATAACATTACTACAAATGGCCTATAAAATTGATATGATACTATATACTGACAACCCATTCTTCTGTTCCACAACCACTTATTTCTGAATGGATAACTGATAACACTCTCAAAAATGTGCTCTAGTAAATTTATATACGTGTATACATATGTATACACATATATAAATATACATATGCATGTATATGTGCATATACATACATATATAATATATCTAAATATGTGTATAAACTAACAAATTATTGCTTATTTTTTTAAGATTTTAGTTATTTATTTGACAGAGAGAGATCACAAGTAGGCAGAGAGGCAACAGAGAGAGAGAGAGGGAAGCAGGCTCCCTGCTGAGCAGAGAGCCCGATGCATGGCTCAATCCCAGGACCTTGAGATCATGACCTGAGCCAAAGGCAGTGGCTTAACCCACTGAGCCACCCAGGCGCCCCACAAATTATTGCTTCTTGTGTAGTTCCAGTGTTCCATGACTGTCTTTTACATTAAAAATATAATCAATAATATTCATTTGAGAAGCATGGAGATGTCTCTAATTTTTATTCATAGTTCATCTTTATTCCATAGGATAATTTACCATAATTTGGCCACATATCTATGGAGAAATATCCATGTTGGTCTTAATTGTTATTGTAACATCTCTGAACTGGATATGCCTGTATATGCATTTCTGAGTGTAGTAGTTAGATAATCTTCACTAATAACTGACTTCTAAAACTGTAACACTGATGTAAACCATATATAATTCACCAGTTTATACTCTCACCACCAATGGATGAGAGTTCCCATTTCAACACACATATTACAGAGGATAAAATCAATCTTAATATTTACCAGTATTATAACTGATAAATAATTTCATTGTTAAATTGTATTGCTCCATTTACTAGTGACATTTCCTATATTTGTATATATCAATTTTTAGATATATTATATTTCCAGGCCTGCTATAAGAAACTACCATAGACTAGGTGGCTTCAAACCGTAGAAATGTATTTCTGTGTTTTTTACACCATCCCAATGTTTGCAGGACCTGTCCATTTTCCATCTGAAACCTGAGGAGGAAACCTCCTTACCTAACTCTAACCACTGAAGTTTTGAGGGCAATTTTTGGCATTACTTGTTTGCAACTCCGGGGCCATAATCTCTGCTTCCACCTCCTCATGGTACCCATCTGGCTGTCTTGTTAAACACACACACACACACACACACACACACACACACACACACACCAGTCAAATGGGATTAGGAGGTCATTCCACCCCATTATCATCTCACTTTTCCTACTTATATCTGAAATGATTGCATTTTTAAAAGATTTTATTTATTATTTGACAGAAAAAGACAGAGCAAGAGAGGGAACACAAGCAGAGAGAGTGGGAGAGGGAGAAGAAGGCTTCCACTGAGCAGAGAGACTGATAATAGGCTGGATCCCAGGACCCTGAGATCATGACCTGAACTGAAGGCAGATGCTTAAAGACAGAGCCACCCATGTGCCCTGACAATCAAATTTTCAAATAAGGTTACATTTCTAGGCCCTAAGGGCTACAACTTCAATATACACTCTTTGAGAGGTATATTGACAGGTATATTTCATCCAGTGTATTAGGGAAGAAAAATCTCCTCCATAAGTATTTATAATTTTCAATAGTTTTTAATAAATTTATGCAAAATATTTGCACTGCACAGAAATTATACCTCATAAAAATGCATTCACAATTAGGAAGCTAGAGGAAACTACATAGGAATCACACCATATTAACACCCGAGATAGTTCATACACCAACTTCTCCCATCCTGTAAATGAAAACAAATGAATATATAAATGCACAAAGACAAAAGAGACCTTGGTGTCCTCACCCCCATGCTAGCCACAGCAGTCATAAACTTCAGTGGAAATAAAATTCAGTTCCATAAATGTCTGTGAGAAACAGAACTGGAAGCTAGCAGCAGTCCTGAAGCAACATCAGAGGAGAATGTTCTCTGAGTGTGAAGACACAGGACAGCAGGGAGGAGACCTGGGCTCTGACCACAGAATGCACATCCAGGAGACAGGAGGTCTCAGATTCAGTGCTGTGGGCAGATGGGATGAAAACCTTAGGTGTGGAACCCTGAAAACACCGCTGTGATGGAAAAAGAGGGGAAAAGGGACATTTGGTGTCTGCCAGGTACAGGGTAGTAGGAAAAAAGGGAAGGAGAAACAGCCCACCACCCACCGTAAGTCAAGAAAAAAATGCCTGACACAAAAACTA
Source organism: Taxidea taxus jeffersonii (assembly GCA_003697995.1). Lineage (NCBI taxonomy): Eukaryota > Metazoa > Chordata > Mammalia > Carnivora > Mustelidae > Taxidea > Taxidea taxus. The sequence continues at coordinate 10,605 of ML111429.1, read as the reverse complement.
GACAAAAATGTAAATAACATAATATTACATTTCATAACCAAATAAAATAACCACTGATTGAATTATTTATTTTGAACAAACCTACAAAAATGATAAGGGATATTTGATATTAGAAATAAAAATTTTAAAAAACACAATGAAATCCTTGTATTATTTTATAGATCACTGTGGAAAATAAATTATGAACATTTCAACATCCTGTACATTAAAATTAGGACCTCACAGATAGATTAGAATGCCCTCCACACAAGGTGACATGTACATGCATGAAGTGATCTGCAGATTTACAGATGGTGGTGATGTCCCCACATTAATGCACACACTTCATGCAAGTGAAGGGAGCTCTTACAAGGACACATGTTCTGTGATTCAGTCCCTGTGAAATGTGCACAGTAGGGAGCTCACGGTGAACAGGAGGGAATTGGGAGCCACAGAGTGCTGAGCACAAGGGGACACTGGCCTGACTGCTGGTGGGTCAGGAGTTTCTCTGCAGGTGATAGAAATATATATTTAACCTTGATGGTAGTTGCTTAATTCAGTTAAATATACTATAGGCCAACTCAATTGTATCCGTTAAATCAGTAAACTTTATGGTATGCTAATTACCTTAACACATTTGTTTTGGTTTTAGAAAAAAAAAAAACAGCACAAGAGGAAGCTATTGTCACTCTCCTTGTAAAGTTTTTCTGTGCTCAGTCAGACACTCAGCCTTCCAAGGTCTCCACAGACTTCCTGTTTGTCACACAGTCATGGGGGTGACAAGGTGAAAGGGGCAGGTTTTTATCTTGGGTCCCAATGGGCCTGCAGCACTGCATCCTTGTTGATGCCATTGTGCCATGCTGAGCAGTAATGATCAGACTCGACTTCAGGCTTCAGGCCAGAGATGGTCAGAGAGGCCATGTTCCTAGAGCAGGAGCCAGAGAACCGAGCGGGGATCTCTGAGGGTCTAGTGGTTCCAAGCATCAAAGTTTTGGGGGCACCATGAGAAACCTGTTGATATCAGCCCACATAACATGCTCCAACATTGTTGTTGTTGCCAGTGTGGGTGAGGGTGACATTCTGTCCCACGGACCCTGACATGGAGGTTTCCTGTGTTAGTACAGACTGTGCTCAGGACCCTGCAACAGAGTAGTGGAGACACACACAGGTGAATCTCTGGTGATTTTCCAAAAGGGGTTCCCAAAAAGAGGCATGAAATACCATGGGGCTCCCCATAATCACTCCCCTACTTCCCAGAGCCTATCACCTGAAAAGAGAATGAGGAAGGTAATGAAGACAAGGGTACTGGCCATAGTGGAAATGCCCCCAGGCTCTTCTTCTGAGCCCACAAGTGAGAGGCCTACACAAAGCCTCTCTTATCCTCTCCCCTCCTAGAAGAGCAGAGAGGGCCCCTTCGTGTAAATCACTCCTTCCTTTGGTGTCCCTTGTCTTGAATTTGGAGACAGCTAAGTGTGGGGAAGGGCTGGCAAACCCCTGCTGGGCCCCAGTAATCACAGAGCAGTGGGCACAAGGCAGAGCTCCAGGCCTGGGTGCCCAGCTGAGGAAGGCCCCCATCATGGAGACCCACAGGAATAAGACCACTGAGTCATCTACTATCTCAAAGTCCAGACTCACCACTGAACAGGAGGACATCCTGGAGCTGAGCAGTTAGAGGGACACTCTGGACTTCAGGCTGAATCACACATCACCAAGCCCCACACAGGGGCAGGGGCTTCTCATCCCCCGGGGGCCCCTGCCTATGCTGCAGGTTTCACCACACCCCAGTCCTTGCTTCAGAGACGTGACCTCCTCAACTTGAATCACCCTTTCCTCCTCCGACCCCTTAGATAGTTGTATTTTTGGAGCCCAGGTGAGTGGCCCATCAGGAAGGATGTATCTTGCAGTCACTGAGAAGTGCACTGAGCATGTGCATCACTTCACAGGCTCTATGGGGTGCTGGAGAAGACAGCCAATCTCTGTCTCATGTCAAGACACTTCCCACTATAGCTGAACAGCCCAAATAACATCTGCTCTGACCCTCATGGAACAAAGTTCAACAATAATTAATGATTAATAATAATAATATATAAACAATAATAATGATAATAATTATTAATAGTGTGAAGGGAATCCCTTGAGGAGAGATCAGAATTATAAAGAAGTAAAATGTGTTTTTTGTGTCTTCTCTCTGAGAGCACCCACAGGTGACACAGCCCTCCCAGGATGCAACCAGGAACCCCCAGCCCTAAGGGGAGACACCAGGGTCAAATGGGTCTCCTGCACCAGATACTAGGCTCATCCTGATGGCACTGTACATTTGAGGACATGCAGAGGGATGGCAGTTTCAAGAACATCACTCAGTCTCATGATGCGGAAATTCCTGGTGCCCTAAACCCTCTGTCCTCAGTCTGAGATATATTTTAATGATTCACCAGATGCCTCTACAATGTGCCAGCCATTGTTGTGTTCATGCTGTAAATATTAACACAGTTTCCCCAGTGATGTTATCTAATCCATTCTGCACTGATAATGGCAGTTTATATATACGTAAATAAAAACATATGCATATATATAGTATATATGTTATAAATTATATATATATAAAATATATAAATAATATATATTAATAATATAAATATTATATATATTATGCATGATATATAATATTTATATTATATAATATACAAATCTATAAATAATATATACATTAATAATACAAATATTATATATGATATATGATATTTATATTAATGTATATATAAATAAAATTTATATGTATATGTATGTGTACACACACACACACACACACACATATATATATATATATATATATTCTCCAAAACTCTCACTTAACATAGATCTGTATGTCTATTCCTACAAATGCTTAGTGGTTCCTTCTGAACTTCACATAATATATCTGATTACTGTCTTTCATAATGAGTTAGATGAAAACCAAGCACATGTCCATGACTGTCACAATTTTGTTTTTCTCTTTGCAGCACTAATGTCTAGAGCTTGCTGATACCTAGCTAGGATTCAGTAAATACTTTTTGATTAAAACAGACAAATCAGCAAATTTAAAAACCTCAAATATCCACCTTTGTAAATAATACCTAGAATACCTATCTCAAGCTTCATTCAGACCATCTTCATCAACTCAAATTCTTAACCACAGACATGGGTATAATCTTAGAAACATCCTTTACCTCACACACCATCTCCATGTAATTACTAAATCCAGTGATCTCCACAACAAAATAACATTAAAATGTCCATGTTATCCAAGCAATTGTAATTTATTAGTTGAAAAATCAACTTATATTTAAGAAGTTTACATGTACAAATATTCTTTACATTCTTATATGTGTTACCCTATTCTAAATCATCCTCATTGCTAAAAATATGCTGCAATGTTTTATTATTCTAATTTTTTTTCTGTAGACACCATGTATAAATAAGGAAAGATATCATCTGTCTTTCCCTGAAGGCCTTATTTCACTGATGGTAATGTCTTTCAGGTAGACTCATATTGTCACAATTAGCAGGACATATTTCTGGGGGGGCTCATAGGATGGATATCATTGTGCACAGGTTGGGGTGATCTTGTTCATGGTGCCTCATTGTCCCATACCCTGCAGACCACTAACAAGCCCTATTGTGGTAGGAAAGGGGAGGAGGGCACAGTCAGTGCCTGTGGGCTCAGGAAATCTGTTGCCCTGATGGTGTCAACTGTGTGTCCTTCATATCTGTGGGATCTATTTCATGCACCTTCCCTAAAGCAGTCTCAGCATTTTATAGCAATGCTAGAGCCTTACCCTTACCCCCACAAGCCCCACTGAGAGGTCTGTGAACAGACACTCAAAGTTCCTCCCAGGGCTAAATACCCTGTCCTGACATCACAGCTGAAGTGATAGAAACTGGCCACTGTGCCAGCCCAGCTGTTCACCTGGAATGCTTCCTGTTTGGAGTCCTCACTCAGCACACCAATCTTAGTGCCTTGTTCCTGAGACAGAGAGCTTCTCAGCCAGCCCTGAGCACAGGATCATGGAAGGAAGAAGGTTCTTTGCTCTGACCCCAGGAGGAGCAGGGTCCATGCTGTGGAGAACTGTCCACCTGCTTGGATGGTGTGCAATCTCTAACCAAGAAAACTAAGAAAGTTTGTGTGTCTTTATAAAAAGAGAAAAAAATGACAGCTCAACAGGTTCTGATTTTTACACTTGGATCACCAAAGAAAGTTTATCCATTACCACGAGTCAATGAGTTTTTTCTTGTATTTTTTTTTCTCTGAGAGATCACAAAGGTTGCAAAGGAAAGTGGAAGAAGGGTATTGTGATCTAGAAGCTAATTCCAAGTACAGTCAGTGCGTACTCTAGTTGTTTTAAGTTGGAAGATAGTCAGAGTACAAGCAGGCTGAGATATTTGTTTCATTTCGGCATCTCTGTGTGTCACTGTGACCAGCACCACTGTGCCAGACTGCACAGTAATAGTTAGCTTCATCCTTGGGCTGCAGCCCAGAGACGAGCAGAAGCCCTGCTTGGCCGAGGCATCTTTAGAGCCAGGGAAGTACCTAGGGATCCTGGAGACCTGGTGCTTATCTGAAGTTTAAATAGAACCTCAGGAGATACCAGGGAGGGCTTCCTGGCTTCTGCTGGTACCACTATGTATTATAGCTGCCAACTCTGAAGCCACTTTTCTGGGTGCAGGGGAGTCTGACTGTTATTCCCAGAGATCCAGAGAAGTAAGGTGAGTGGGTCACCACAGGTTGAGAAAAGGAACCTTTAAATACAGATGCTCGTGGGTGATGGAAGTACAGGTGGAAAAAAAATCTCAAAATACTGATCATGGGAAGAGTCATTTGGGGCCTCCTGTGTCCCTGAGGCCTTTCCCTACTTGTGCAGTGAGACAAGAACATGAGAAGAACAGGAATCCAGGCCATGGTGACACAGACCCTGGTCCTCGCAATGGGCTGGTCTGCCCCAGGCTTCCTTTACTCCTCCACCCTTTGCTACAGGAGGGGCTGTCCATGCAAATGGGGTCCCTCCAGTAGTACCCCAGCCCCTCCCCGAGCCCTGGTGATGGAGCTCAGTTTATACCACACACTGGGGAGGATGGTGTTTTGTTTCACCCACTGGGAAGAGCCCAAGGAGGAAGTATTTGCTGAAACCACACACAGCTCCCTGCTCAGAGGACTACCAGACCAGAGAGGACACAGCTGCTGAGTTCCCATCAAGGAAAACAAGGCCTAGTCCCCAGGTCATTTCCTTGAGTGAATGTTCCTCACTGAGCAGCCATGTAGAGATCACAGCACCCACTGCTGGTCACAGTGTGCAGCAGTTCCTGTGTTGCAAAGCCCTGAGTGCCCAGCTGATTCCTGTAGCTCCTCAATTTCCTGTCTATGCACAAATCCATCATGCAATTATTAATGTTTCTCCTGCTATCTGAAAGTACACAATTCCTAAGGGTCTTTAGTAAGCCACAATGGCATAAGAAAAAGAAGAAAAAGAAGCAATTAACATTAATTTATATGCAGAAATGTTTGCATGTTTCCAGACTCAACAAGTCTTTTCTAGGCTTCTTTAATACCCAAGGACACATTTTGCTGTCAGATGTATAAAATAAATCAAGGTAAGGCAAATATGATAACATACACAGTTCACAGTGCTGGCTTCCTGATACTGAGACACTGTGTGTAGTTCCCAGGGAAGGAGCTGAATGTGTCCCTCCTGGTTTCTGAGTGGTACACTGTCTTGTAGTGTCTCCCTGAAAAACAAATGGTGAATGTTAGTTTGGCTTTTCTTTCTTTCTTTCTTTCTTGACTGTCTTTCTTTCTCTTTTTCTTTTCCTTTTTTTTAGAATAAAACTGAAAGTCCTCTTCAGATTTCTATATCAATAAAACCAGGTACTTATGTGAATATTATATAAAACTAAGTGCTGGAGGACGGGCAAGAAGGTGGAAACATAGGAGACCCTGTTTCAACTGGTCTCCTAAAATGAGCTAAATATCTACCACAACACTCTGAACACCCAGAAAATCAGCCTGAGAATTAAGATTATACTTTTATGGATCTCAATGTCAGCAGAATACATCAGTGGAGAGGTAAAGTGGAGTGGGAATGCTTGGACTGATACGGGAAGAAAAATAGAAGGTGAGGGAGCCACCAGAAGTGACCCACTGGAAAGTAATGACCCAAAACTTGTGGTTGGGGCCAACATTAACTTGGAGTCTGGTTAAAAGCACTCAAAAAGAGCAAAAAAAGGATTCAACAAGATGGTGGGGAAGTAGTAGGAGGCACCGTTTCCACCTGTACCCTAAAGTGAGCTGATTACCTACCAAAGAACTCTGATCACCCATAAAATCAGCCTGAGATTAGAATTAGACACTTCTGGATCTCTACGGGGGCAGAAGATGCCAGTGGGCAGGTAAAGGGGAGTGGGAACATCTGACTGATATCAGAAGATAAAAGGGGGAGGGAGCCACCAGAAGCAACCCATTGGAAAGTAATACCTCAATATGAGAGTGCCCTATGACTGGGGACCAGCATTAACTTGGCGTCTGGCTGAAAGCATTCAAAAAGAGCAAAGGATCATGGGGGGACATTGTGGGAATCTGGTGGTTAGGGACAGGCTTAAGTCCCTGGACCCAGTACAGCCACCCCTGGCGCTGAGCCAGAGAGAGTGCAGCCAAGAAGCCCCATCTTGTTCCCTAAGCTGCCAGCGCACCTGAGAGCATCTGGGTGGTGGCTCCCTTGAAGGTGAGGGAGTTTGGCCAGGCGGCAGAACAACAGCCTTTTGCTCTTTCTTTCTTTCTTTTTTCTTTTTAAGTGTGATGTATTTTTTATTTAATTTAATTTTTTTTCAGTCTAACAGGATTCATTGTTTATTCACCACACCCAGTGCTCCATGCAATACGTGCCCTCCATAATACCCACCACCAGGTTCCCCCAACTTCCCACCCCCACTCCTTCAAAATCCTCAGATTGTTTTTCAGAGTCCAGTCTCTCATGGTTCATCTCTCCCTCCAATTTCCCTCAACTCCCTTTCCACACACACGCCGGCTACCAGAGTCTGAGTTGTGCCCCACATGTCTCCCTGAGAGAGGTGCAAGCAGGTGCCTGCTGGAGCTTTGTCAGACACTGGAAATTCTGAGCACTCTCAGCCTGGGCCAGTGGGAAAATCTCAGTGTGCTATCCCTGCTTGGGTCCTCTCTGTCACTCTGGAGCTGCCCAAACAGCCAGGGCTATCATGGTTTTGGGTACAAGCAGGAGTTCCTGTGACCTCAGAGACCATGACTGGGAATGTGCTCTGCCAGTGCCCGAGGGAGAATTTATGTGCTCTGGAGCACCCAGAGGGGAACAGACTGAGGCTTCTTTCTGAGAGGGAAGGCTGGGTGCAGTTTGCTTTCCTCTAAACCTCCAAAAACCATCAAAAGCTGCCAAGGCTAGAGAAAACAAATGAACAAACAAGCAAAAAACCTCCAGAGAACAAAAGCCTGAGAAACCGGTTTCCTCAGAGCCCACTCCCCTGATGGGGGCAGGAGGACTTAACTCTAGGACATTGCCTGAAAACCCATGTAGCAGGCCCCTCCCCCAGAAATCCAACCAAAACAAAAATACAAGAGGACAAACACCACTACATCATAGATACAACTTTTATTTTTAATTCATTCCCACAATTCTGGTTTGTTATTTTATATATAACTTTTTAACCTATTTACTATCACAGTGAGAAGTCCAGTGCATCAAATTCCACAATAACCCTTTAACCTTAAATCTTTGATCTTTGATACATGTATGGGTGTTTTTCTTTTGCTTTTCTATTTTTTTTAATTTTTTAAAATTTTATTTTAGTTTAGTTCAGTTTATTTTTTAAATATTCATATAGAGTTAAGATTCAAGGTAATCCCCTTTCCCCAATCAATGTTATACCTATAAGTAAACCAGATATAATCCCCCTTTATCTTAGGAAAGCTGAGTCCTTTAACAAAGATATCAAGATACATCCAGGAAGAATCAAAATAACCTTCCTCACCCACACAGAATTTATAACCACTCTCCCATCTTTTTATTCTGTCAGTGTTTCTGTGTATTTGTTTTTGTCCTGGTAGTATATAAATCTTATACTCGGGGTTCTTATTGATGATGTTCTTTATTGTTTTGTTTTGCTTTTATATATTTATTTTTTTCTCTTGTTATCTACTTTTGTTGGTCTTTTTGTTTGTTAGTTTTTGTTTGTATGCTTCATAAATCTTACCTGGGGGCCCATTTGTGTTGAGCCTTCTCTTTTATTTTATCTCTCTTTTCTCTCTCTCTCTCTCTCTCTCTTTTTTTTCTTTTTTCTTTCTTTTGGGTGGGGACTCTTGATTGCTCTGAAGCTTTCTAGGGTGCACCTTGCCTGCACCACAGTCAATACATTCAGCTACACATCCATTCAGCCATCTCTCACCAAAATGACTAGGAGGAGGAATGCCCAACAGAAGAAAAGTCCAGAGACTGGCCCTTCTGCAACAGAGCTAATGGGTATGGACATAGACAATATGTCGGAAAGGGAATTCAGGCTAACAATTATCCAGGGAATACCTAGGTTGGAGAAAGCCATGGATGACAAAATGGAATTGATTAGGGCAGAAGTGAAAGCCACCAGAGATGATGTTCACAATGTTCTCAATGAGTTCCAATCTAACCTAAATTCTCTAAAATCTAGGGAACTGAGACAGAAGATAGAATTAGTGATCTGGAGGACAAACAGAGAAAAAGGATCAGGAGGAAGCCTAGAACAAACACCTTAGAAGCCACAAAAACAAAATTAGGGAAATGAATGACGCCATGACATTTTCCAACATCAGAATTATCGGAATCACTGAGGGGGAGGAGAAAGGAAGACTAGAAGATATGGTTGAACAAATTCTCCATGAAAATTTTCCCAATCTCACGAATAGAACCATCATTCATGTACTAGAGGCACAAAGGTCTTCCCCTAAGATCATAGACTCTAGAAAGAACTCAAGACACCTGATAGTGAAAATGATGAATCATAATTGTAGACAGGAGCTCTTGAAAGCAGCTAGGACAAATAAATTCCTTACATACAGAGGAAAGCCCATCAGAATAATGTCAGACCTGTCCACAGAAACCTGGTAAGCCAGAACGGGCTTGCAAGATGTATTCAGGGAACTAAATGAGAAGAACATGCAGCCAAGAATACTTTATCCAGCAAGACTGACATCCAAAATGGATGGAGAGATAAAGAGCTTCCAAGACCAGCAAGGTTTAAAAGAGTATGCAAGCACCAAGCTCACACTTCAGTAAATATTAAGGGGAGTTCTATTAAAGGTCAAAATCCTAAGAATATCATTGAACAGAAATATATGGAGACAATCTATAGAGACAAAGACTTCATAGGTAACACGATGCCAATAAAAACATATCTCTCAATAATAACTCTCAATGTGAATGGCTTGAATGCACCCATATATGACACAGGATTGCAGATTGGATAAAACGACAGGACCCATCCATATGTTGTCTAAAAGTGACCCATTTTGAACCTAAGGATACACCCAGACTGAAAGTAAAGGGACGGAAGCATCTTTCATGCCAATGGGCCTCAAAAGAAGGCTGGAGTACCGATTCTCATATCAGATAAATTAGATTTTAAACTAAAGACTGTAGTCAGAGATACAGAAGGGCACTACATAATTCTTAAAGGGATTATCCACCAAGAATATCTAACAGTTGTAAATATTTATGCAGCCAATATGGAAGCAGCCAATTACATAAGAAAACTGTTAATCAAAATAAAGAATCATATTGATATGAATACATTGATGATAGGAGATCTTAACACACCACTCTCAATAATAGACAGATCATGCGAGCAGAAAATCAATAAGGAAACAAGAGCATTGAATGACACATTGGTCCAGATGGACCTCATAAGTATATACAAAACATTTCACCCTAAAACAACAGAATATTCATTCTTCTCAAGTGTACATGGAACCTTCTCCAGAATAGACCACATACTAAGTCACAAATCGAGGCTCAACAGATACCAAAAGATTGAGATTATTCCCTGCATATTCTCAGATCACAATGCTTTGAAACTGGAGCTCAACCACAAGGACAAGTTTGGAAGGAACTCAAACACCTGGAAGCTAAAGACCACCTTGCTTAAGAATGCTTGGATCAACCAGGAGATCAAAGAAGAATTTAAACAATTCATGGAAAACAATGAGAATGAAGACACTTTGGTCCAAAACCTATGGGATACAGCAAAGGCAGTCCTAAGGGGGAAATATATAGTGATCCAATCCTCCCTCAAAAAAAATTAAAAAATCCAGAATACACCATCTCTCTCTACACCATAAAGAACTGGAGAACCAACAAAACATTAAGCCAACTCCACACACAAGAAAGGAAATAATCAATATTAGATCAGAGATTAATGAGATAGAAATGAGAGATATAGTAGAGTGCATCAATGAAACTAGAAGCTGATTTTTTGAAAGAATCAATAAGATCGATAAACCATTGGCCAAACTAATCCAAAAGAAAAGAGAGAGAACCCAAATTAATAAAATTATGAATGCAAAGGGAAAGGTCACAACTAACACCAAGGAAATAGAAA
>RCUC01167399.1:0-70775 GCA_003697995.1 Taxidea taxus jeffersonii | reverse complement strand
AAACCAAAAGAGACTCTTAATGTCATAAAACAAACTGAGGGGGGTGGGGGGAAGAGGGGTTGGGTGAGGGTGGTGGGGTTACATCATATGTTTAAATAAAGCTTAAATAAAGTAAAAAAAAAAAAGATGCTCATCCTCCCTTATCACTAGGGAAATGCAATTTAATCCTAAAATCAATGGTAACAATCACCTATCAGAATGGTGAACATGAACAACACAAGAAACAACAGGTGGTGGTGAGAGTGGAGAAAAAGGAACACTCATGCATCATTGGTGGGAAGGCAAACTGGTATAGCCACTGTGAAAAACAGTATAGAGATTCCTCAAAAAGTTAAAAATAGTACCACCTTATGACGCAGTAATCACACTAGGGGTATTTACCCAAAGAATATAAGAACACTAATTTGAAGGGATACATGAACCCTGATGTTTATAGCAGCATTATTTACAATAGGTAAGATGTGGAAGCAGCTGATGTGCCCATCAATTAATGAATGGATAACGAAGAGTGACATACATACATACATAGGAATATTATTCAGTCATAAAAAAGAATGAAATCTTGCCATTTGCAATGACATGGGTTGGGGCTAGAGAGTATAACCCTAAGTGAAATAAGCCAGTCAGAGAAAGACAAATACCATATGATTTCATTCATATGTGGAATTTCAGAAATAAAACAAATGAGCAAAGGGAAAAATGAGAGACAGACAAATCAAGAGACAGATTCTTAACTATGGAGAACAAACTGATGGTTGCCAGAGGGGTGGTAGGTAGAAGGAACTGGTGAAATAGGTGATGGGGATTAAGGAGTGCACTTGTCCCCTGGGTTGAGCACTGGGTGTTGTATGAAATTGTTCAATAACTATGTTGTACACCTGAAACTAAGAGAACACTGCATGATAACTAACTGGAATTAAAATAAAAAGTTTAAAAAATGGTAGGGGGAATCTTTAGCACTATGAGGAGATAGTGAATACACAGATGGGGGAAAACAGGAAAGAATGGCTCATCTTAAGCCTTTGCACCGATTTAAGGTCTGAAAGAAAACGAGTTAAGGACCAGACACTAACGGCATAGTGGTCATGAGGGAAGTTTTGAGATTCTAGGAATAAACCTGCAAATTCAGAGATTCTCGAGATTACAAGGTATGTATGACACAGAGTAGAAGAGTAATTTTCCTCCAGTTTCCAAACCTCTGATGCCTTTTCATGATAAAATGTGTTTCTGACCTCATGGCGACCTTCACTGACCACTAGCTAAGGACGGAGGATGACTATGCCTAGCAGAATAGTATTCTGATGTAGGACAAAGCAGTACAACATGGGTGGGAGGGGGCGTGAATTTATCTCCTGAGCACTTGTGAGCCTGAGAACACCAAGAAAGGCTTAGGTTAGTCTTTGAAGGAACTGGAAAGTGCAATAAGCCACTGATATTTAAGCATTTCTGTAAATGCAGCATAATCTGTACTCTAAACTTGGGGGTTGGGGGGCTGGGGAAATTCAGGGGATCAGAGAAAGTGCTTAGCAGATGGAGAAGAGTGAAAGGAACATCTTATTGAAATTTCCATCTGAAGTAAACTTACTTTTCAGAGTGTGGACGCTAAAGTCAAACTTTGCAACTGGAAATACTGCAGTCCATCAGTATTCGAAATACCTTGGCAGGGACCTCGGATGATTTTCCATGAGTTCTCAAGCATAGCTGGAGCTTTTGGAATACCGATCTTGTGAAGGAAGAAGGGTAATGACTGGGGAGCCGATCATTAGGTTGCATGGCTTTGGACAAATACAATTCTAAGTTTTATTTTCCTCATTTGCAAAATGGAGATAATACCTAACTGGCTTAAGTTATTGTGAAAATTAGGGAATCTAAAGAACCTGCCAGAATAAGTGCTGAATGCATTACTGATACGTAGTATTCACTCAAATGATAATTGTGCTATTGCCATTAATATATTACTGCTTAATCTTCTATTTTCATGATCTCCTTTGTCATTCAACCCAGTAAATGCTACAGTTCTATTCCAGAGGATAGACTTAATTTTTTATCTTTTTAGAAGATTTTACTCTTTTTAATAAATGTGGATTCAAATAAGTTCTTTTCTTTTCAGTGGTATATAGCTCATTACTGACATTTTACATAGCTTTGTGCTTTATATGTGGCACTTCTAACTTAATATGGCATAATAAATATTTGATAAAGGTTGTTTTACCTGTTGTGCTGACTGTAAAACACACCTTGCTGAGACATTTTAGACATTTCTTATAATTCCTGCTTTCTGTACTTTTTCTCTTTCTAAAGAATTTCTTCATATAAGGGTTCTGAATGCTATTTGACCATTGCCTCAGTAACAGCTATTAGAGTATCAGAGATTCATTGCTACTAATGAATTCTGATTTATGTCTAACTCAGATCATGCCAGCAAAGAGCAATGGGTAGCTTTACTTATCTCTGTAATGAAAAGAGGCAAGGGAGGTTGTCTACTTGCGAGTGTCTATGTGGAACAGTTGATTCAAAATAGAAGAACTTCTAAAATGCCTGTAAAATTCAGAAGACATACCTTGTTTGGGATATCCTGATAAACCCAATGAATCTCATATTTTTCTTCAAGCATCTATATGGGAATAGATGATAGAGATCTTAAACTTGTCCACCCCCTAAAATTCCTCTAGTTGCTAATGGTAAAGATATTATTCCTTGGTTTCTACCTAGTGGTAAGACTGACATTGGTAAAATTGTCATAAAGCTATATGTTTTACAGGGGACATCAAATTAAATTTCTTGTGGAGTTTGAGTCAAGGGGGAAGATGCATTTACAATGCAAGTATGAAACTTGGTTGAAAAATAAGGAAAAACGTCTTGCCCTTAAAACTTTTGTGAAAAATACACACTTCCAAATAATAGATGGAGTTATTGAGGTCACATGTCTTTTGTATGTCTCCTCCAGTGTTCTATTTCACAGAGCCCACAACTGTTATCTTTACTGAACTTTAGAAAATCATACTTAAAAGATCAAGTATGGGAAAGAACTGAGTCGACAAAATATAGCAACTGTATTGTTCCCTGTATCTTGGCAATGATATAAGCTCTAAAATGACTGTGTGTGAGAATGTATTGACTTTTTTTTAAACACGCAGATAGTCTTATCATACTCAGGATGCTGGTAGCACTAATTTTTATTTTTAAAAACTCATTGCCAAGAATCTATCCATTTGGATGAATGAATTTTTATCCTTGAATAGCTGATATTTTCTTCATTATAAATCCAGGTAGATGAACATGCTTACTGGGTTTGATTCAGATCTTTAACTCATTCCTGTCCTCCCTGTGTAAAAGAGTAACTAAAATAAATTAATACTGTCTCTATGTCCAAATAGGATTAGGACATTGATTTGTAAAAATCAGATTGAAATCTTAGCATTTATAAGAAATACCCAAATAATGGGGCCCCTGGGTGGCTCAGTGGGTTAAAGCCTCTGCCTTCAGCTCAGGTCATGGTCCCAGGATCCTGGGATGGAGCCCCGCATCGGGCTCTCTGCTCAGCAAGGAGCCTGCTTCCCCCCTCCCTCTGGCTGCCTCTCTGCCTGCTTGTGATCTCTGTCTGTCAAATAAATAAATAAAATCTTTAAGGAAAAAAAAAAGAAATACCCAAATAAGACTGCCAAAGACCTTTAATGTCAAGAATAAGACAACATTATCCTTCAGAATTCATTTCTACCTAGTCTATGTCACATACTAAAATAATTTTTTAATCAATCACTCTTGATTGATGGGATGAGGCAGAAGAAGTAAATTCAGTTTTTGATTACTGAAAATAACTTTTTAAGTTTTTGTTTTTAAATAACTTCAGATATACAGAAAAGCTGCAAAAGTAGTACATAGTTCCTGTATGTGTTTCACTCAACTTTCCCTAATATATATTTTTTTAAGATTTTATTTATTTGTTTGTTAGAGAGAGAGAGAGAGCGCGAGCACAGGCAGACAGAGTGGCAGGCAGAGGCAGAGGGAGAAGCAGGCTCCCTGCCAAGCAGGGAGCCCGATGTGGGACTCGATCCCAGGACTCTGGGATCATGACCTGAGCCGAAGGTAGCTGCTTAACCAACTGAGCCACCCAGGCGTCCCAACTTTCCCTAATATTATTTCATATAGCCACAGGTACAATGATCCAGACTAAGATATTAACTTTGGTGTAATACAACTCACTAAACTACAGACTTCAGATTTCATTAGTTTTATTACTATTATTATTATTATTATTACAATTCTTTTTTGTTTTCAGTTTTTTTTCAGGACCCAATTTAGGATCCCACAATGCAGTTAGTTGTAATGTCTTAGTCTTTTTTAGTACTTGACAGTTCCTCAGCCTTTCCTTGTCTTTGTGACTGACACTTTTTGAAGAGTAATGGTCAGTTACTTTGTAGACTACCCCTCAACTTGTGATTGATGTCTTCTCATAACTATTAAGGTTATATATTTTTGGCAATGATACTGTAGGAGTGATATACACTCCTCATTATGTACCAGAAGATAGGTAATATCTTATTATTATTATTAATATTTCTTATTACAGTGACCTTAAAGATAGTGTTCTCCTAGATTTTTCAGTATAAATTTAGTATTTTTCCCCCTGTAACTAATAAACATCTTGGGGGATATTCTTTGAGGCTATGCAAATATCCCATATCTCCTCAAATACCATCTGACTCACTAATTTTAGCATCCATTGATGGATTTTGCTAGTAACAATTATTGTGATTTCCTATTGTGATTTTTCTATTTCTTGCATTCCTTTTATGCTTATAAATTGTAATTATTTTGTAAGGAAGAGCTGGCCCTTCTTCACCATTTATTTTTGTTTCCACCCTATTTATTTATATCAGTATGGATTTATGGATACTCATTTTATTCTAGTGATGTTAATCCAGTACTATCATTATTTTGTTGCTCAAACTGTCCTGGTCTTGGCTATGTAGAATCTTTCATGCTGGTGCTTGTACCCTTTCAACATGTTCCCATCTTTTCTGATGAATTCTTTGCTTTGTGGCTCAAGATGCTCTTAACTCATTTTTAATTTTCTCTAACCCAGACCAAGAATAAACCACTTCACCATCAAGTCATATATATTTTCTGTTGTTGAAACATGGTGTTTAGAAACTAAGATCTGAGTACTATTCTCAGTACTATTCTGAGTATTCTCATTGCTACTGCGTGCCATTGCTTCTGGTGCTTCTCCACAGACAGCTAGAAATTAGATATATGTATAATAACACAGCATACACATACAGATATTTTTATTTCTCTATTTATCTGTATGCATATTACTAAAAATTAGTTCATACTGATACTTCCAATTCTAATCCAACATGACAAGGTTCAGACTAGCCTTCTTTCTTCCATATTTGTAACTTCTTTCTCTGACAGTGACAAAACTGGCTCTTATTATCTACATATTTACCTATTTAATCAACCTTATTATACACATCAGGTGGTTCTAGGTTGGCTGATCCATTCCCTACATATTTTTAATTAGAGTATAGTGTTTATATAGAGTATCTTTTGACTTTAATCTTACAATATCAGCCAAAGTACTATTTGCCAAAGAAGTTTAGTTTCTTTTCTTTTTCTCCACATTCCTTATGAATATGTTATTCATTTGTAATATAGTTCACTCTAAGATAATTTCCCTCTTTTAAAGCCAATTATTGTGAATGACTCTTGAGAAGTAGATAGTGTAGCTATTAGTAATTGTTTCTCTATTTGAGGAAGGTGAATCCTGAAATGGTCAAGAAATATATTTTAGTGAGTGACAGAACTAATAGTGGCCATTTTTCTTTTAGGGTACTGTGATATAACTTATAGTAAGAAATATATATTTGGTCTTCATTCCCATTTCTGGCATAGAGCTCCTAAAACCCTTGGGATTTCTTGAGTGATGAGATTAATAAAAGTATTAATGAGGTGACTTTTGGGAAGCCCCTAGATCACCTAAAAAGGAGGCTGGTCACCAGAGGATGTGATTAGAAGACTTTCAGTCTACCCCCTTCACACCTCCTGACCTCTGCGAGGAGAGCAGGGCTGGAGGTTGAATCAATCACCACTGGCCAATGAATTAATCAATCACTTCTATGTAATGAAGCCTAAATAAAAAAACAAAAGGACACAGTTTGGATAACTTCTGGGTTGGTGAACACTTGGAGATCTGGGGGGAATGGTACATCTGGAGAGGGCGTGGAAGCTCTGCACTCCTTCCCACATACCTTGCCTTATGCATCTCCTCCATCAGGCTACTTTTGAGATGCATCCTTTTATAATAAGTTGGCGATCTAGTTAATGGGTTCCTTGAGTTCTGTGAGCTGCTGTAGACAATTGAACCCAAGGAGGGATTTGTAGGAACCTCCCAGGTAATCTGATCTTTCAAAAGCACGGGTACAACCTACAACCTGGGTTTGAAACTGGCAGTTCGGGTGTGTGGAGGGACAGTCTTGTAGAACTGAGCCCCTAATCTGTGAAATCTGACACCGTTTCTATGTACCTGGTGTCAGAAATAAGTTCAGTTGTCTGAGAATGGCTTATTGGTGTGGGGATGCCCCTGCATAAACACATACATACTTTGGAATTGGTGACCAGAACGCTCTATTTAGGCACAAACAAAATACAAAATATTCTGGTTTGTATACACAAAATTAAAATATGTTAGACCTTTTATTCTTTGAACAGGTAGCTATCTTCCCTTCTGAAGGGTAAGAAGTCCACAAAATGAGTATCTACAGTATTAATAGTAGGGGTAGGTACAGAGGGTTGGGAAACTAGATGGAGAGTCAAACATAATCTAAGAATCTTTTGTGGACCTGCACCCTCCACTCTTTCTCTAGGAACTTTAGACAAAACTGGAAGAAGTTCAAATGGTTTGGCCTGCCTCCCCCAACCTCTTTTTTTTTTTTTTTAAATGCCTTTTTCTGAAATACTCTGGCCAAAGACTAACAAGCAGTGAAATGGCAAAAGGCAGGCAGCCGGCAGGAAAAGTAGAAGCAAATGGCTGGGGTAAAACACAAACTGTATGATTAGGCTCTGAATAATCAAGGAATTGCATTGTAGCTTGTTATACATATTCCATGGTCATAATTTGATATTTGCAACAAAAAGAAAAAGAAGAATCTTCTTAACAAAAAAACAAAAACAATAGAACAAGTCAGTGTTGACTGGGAAAGTCTATTTTTTTCACTCAAAATATTACCTATTTACCTTTCTGATCCTCTTCATGTGATCTAGTTATTCACATTTAGCATATTTGAGGAAATAAAGAGTGATTTATATTATCATTTTAATGGTACATGGATTCTTTCATTATGTAGTTGGTTCACATACATCAACATTTTAAATTTTGGACATTCTAAAATACATTTGGCAAACTGCTAAGGAGAAAACCGTCTGTGAGCCTGTAGGAACTAAAACCTGGTACATGTCTGAACAAATGCAAAAGTCCCATTTGTGCTGTTCGATTTTATAAGTTATGTAGCTTTGTGTGACCTTTTTAAAAATATTCAAGTGGTTTTGAAATATCATTAAAAGGTGATCAGTGGTAATTGTCTTAATGATAGTACTCATATAGAAAAAAATATTGTTAAGTAGAACCTTTTCCTAACCTCTGATATGATTTTTAAAGGCCCTTTTTTAAAAAGCAAGACATTTGAAAGTTACTTATTAAAGGCCAAATGAAAACACAACTTGAAAAGGGGATTTTAATTTCATAATGATTAAGGTTTTTAGGCATAAAATAAGATCCAAGACCAGCTCTTAATTATTTATGGACTGATTCTGCAATCTGTGTTATCCAGTTTTCTTACTTTGGCTAGGAGGGCAGGAATAGGGGAGAAACTGAAATAAATCAGTTCCTTTATATTTTATCATCAGTAGTAAAAAGTCCAGTGTGATATAAGGTTTTAGAATTATCTATGCCATTTGACCCATTGCTATGGGTAATTGAAAACATATCATGATTGAGAAGGGAAATAAATTGCTTATTGGATAACAACAGGGGCAGACACTATGCTAGGTTCTTTATATATATTTTATCACTTAATGTTCACAGCAATCCTATGTTTACCTTCTTTTACATGGGTGGAGACTAAGGCTAAGATAGCTGAAATTACTTACCAACTCAAATGGGCAGCAAGTAGCAAGGCTGGGATTAAAATGCGTCTGGATTTCCTTACAATCCATGTTCTTTCTACAGAAGGGATATCACTTACTACTTGCACCATAACTGTCCCTGGATGCAAACTATATAAATCAAAATGCTTTTGAAGCTCAAGGATAGGAGTTGGGAATCTGGGCTAATTTTAATTGTCACATAATAAGGAACAATGGTTACCCTTTTTCTGAGATCCGTATATTAAATTATTTAGAAAATGCATTCTACACCATGAACATCACTGTTTTGCATCCTCTGTGGAAAAACTACACAGAGTCTATGGGACTGCAAATCAGTACACATTTTGTGTACAACAATATGGCAAAAAAATATTCATACCTCTTAGGCCCAGCAAATGTATATTTTTATGGATCGTCAGAAATTAAAGTACAAAGATATTCATTTCAGTGCTATTTATAATAGTGTAAAATTGTAAACCATGCAAATGCTCAGTAGTTTAAAAAAAAGAGTAAATATACTATAAAATCATACTTATTTTGATGTATTATGCAGTCATTAAAAATAAGTTTCAAAGAATATTTAGTAACAAGGGGAAAATTCTAACAATGTGATTTTTCAGATGCTGTATAAATATGTATGGAATGAATAAATAAAATAGTAAATTCAAAGTAATGCTCATCATAAGAATTCACATTTTCCAAATTAGAGACATGAAGAAATATTATTTTTTTTCTTTTGCTTAAGGTAATGTGTTTTTGAAGTAGAACATATGCATGCAAATCATTAATGGCTCAATGAATTCTTACAATTCAATGAATTCTTACAGAAGGAAACACCCATGTGACCACTGCATAGTTAAGAGGTGGAATGACATAAGTACTCCTGGGAGCCTCCCACATGCGCCATCTTGTCATCACACCCCACCCTCAAATGTAACTGCTCTCCAACTTTTAACATTATAGATTATTACTATAGACTATTATTATAACATTTTAACCCTTCCAATTTTGGTACTTGAATTTTATATTAATGACTCATCTATTAGGTATTCTTTTGCATCTAGCTAATTTTGCTCAACATTATGTTCATGAAATTCATCAGTATGGTTGTATACAGCAAAATTTTGTTCATTATCAAAGCTGTTTATTATTTGTATGTGTGTATGTATATATGTGTGTATGTATGTATGTATATATATATATACATATATATATACATATATATATACCCTTATATATATACATATATATACCCTTGAGGGATACTTGTCTGTTTCCAGTTTTTAACCAACAGTGAGACAGTGAACACTTTAACATGTGCCTCTTGGTGCACATACACATACCTTCCTGGTATACTTGGAAGTGGAACTTTTGGATCATTTAGGGCACATATCCACCTCTGGTAGGTACTACCTGTTTTCCGAAGTTGTGCCAATGGGCTGTGCCATCAGCAGAGTGTGAGAGTGCCAGTTGTTTTAGCACCCACCATCACTGAATTATCAGTGTTTCCTAATTTTAGTCATTCTGAAGAGTGTGTAGTTCTTTCTCATTGTGGCATTAATTTACTTTTCTCAGATACATAATGAATTAGTTTTCATATGTTTATTGGTCATCTTGATGTTTTCATTTGAGAAGTGCCTGTTCAAGCTACTTGCCCATTTTCTCTTTCTCTTTCTTTTCTTTTCTTTATTTTCTTTTCCTTTCCTTTCCTGTTTCTTCTTTCTTTCTTTCTTTCTTTCTTTCTTTCTTTCTTTCTTTCTTTCTTTCTTTCTTTTTTTCTTTCTTTCTTCCTTTCTCTCTCTTTTGAATATACCAATTGCTCATATATTCTGAGTTCAGATCATCTGTTAGATATTTCTATTTCAGATATATTCTTCTATTATGTAGGTTGCATTTTAGTCTCTTCATGGTGTCTGTAGGTGCAAAGAAGTTGTCATTTTTAACATAGTCCAATTTATTTCTCTTTTCCTTTATAAGTTCTCTTTAAAAGTTGGGCTTTTTGTGTCCTATGTAGGAAAGATCAGCAGCATACTATCTTATGTTAAGTTCTGAAAGTTCTATCCTTTTATCTCTCAGTGTAGGGATATGAATCAAGATTTGCACACTTGACCCAGCACCAGTAATTGAAAATACCATCTGTTTCAACTGTATAGTTGTATACAGGCTGTATAACCTTTCATAAAAACTGTCTGTGTATATGTTTTTGTATTTATGGATTTGTTCTGGTCTCTCCAATTTATTCTGTTAGCCTGTGTGCCTGTCTATGGAGTAATTACCACAGTTTTCATTACTGAAGTCTTATAATCAGGTTTGCTCACATGATAATTATTCTTCTAGATTGCCTTATCATTTTGGCCCTTCATATTTCTACTAAAATGTTATATCTCAAATATCTTTTAGGCCTTCTAGAAATTACTGTTATTAATGTTTGTAGAATGAGTTCTATGTATTGGATGAATTTTGATGCTATTTTAATTTATATAATTTAAATACTTTTTTCATTAAAAATTTTTTATTTTCTAATTTTCATTACCAGTCCATAGAAAAAACTGAAGTCTGTATATTGATATATACTCAGTACCCTTGTTGAATAATTAATTTAATAAATAATAACCAATATTAATAGTCATTACTATGGGTAATATTTGCAATTAATATTGCTAATAATGTCAATATTAATAACTATTAAAATGTATAGTGAGTACTAGATTATTATTAAATAAATTATTTTGAGTTTTCATAACTATAATCCTATTGTTAATGAATAATTGTAACTTTATGATTTTTCCCCCCAAATTATGATTTTTTAAATATCCTTCATTGCACTGACTAGGACCTTATACAATTTACATGTTAATTTTAATAGTATTTACTTTTGAATTTTAGCTAATGATTTTCTGAATCTATTGAGATACGA
The DNA here is from genome assembly GCA_003697995.1 of Taxidea taxus jeffersonii. Lineage (NCBI taxonomy): Eukaryota > Metazoa > Chordata > Mammalia > Carnivora > Mustelidae > Taxidea > Taxidea taxus. Next base: position 59,707 of record RCUC01167399.1, on the reverse strand, counting down.
ATATGATTTTTCATCTTAATGTTGCTAATAAGGTGAATTGCGCTGGTGGATTTTTCAAATTAACTAGACATGCATTCCTGGGGAAGGGGTGGAAAGAATCTGTGATGTATTATTCTTTTTAGTATATTGCTAGTTTCATTTGCTAATATTTTCTCTAGAATTATTGTATCAATATTCATGATGGCTGGGCTTTATTTTAACTTTCTTGAAATAGTTTCATCAGGTTTTAGGATCAAGATTAAGCTGGCTTCAAAAACTGTTTTCTTTTTTCTGGAAGGCTTGGTGTAAGATTGGTGCTATTTTTTAAAAGTTTAAAGACATCAGTGGTTAAGCTAACTGAGCTGGAGATTTATCTGTAGACAGGGTTTTAAAAATGTATTCAATTTTTTAGTAGATTTAGTAATAAAGAAATTTGTTCTTTCTCCTTATGTTCATTTCCAAGTTCTTTCCAAGCAGTTTTCCATTTCACCTAAAATTTCAAAGTTAGTGGCAAATTTTGATCATAACCCCACATATTAGTACCTATAAAATCTATGGTAATGTTCTTTTTTGTTTGTTCTCAATATTTTTTTAAAAGTCTTATTTGAAGTTTAACAATTACATATATATTTTTTCAAAAAAAGCCAAATTTTGGCTTTTGTATTGATTTCCAATTGCTGTGTAGCTAATTACCACGGTGGCTTGAAATAACATAACTGTATTCTCTTATAGTTCTGGGCACCCAAAACCCAAATCAGTTTAACTGGGCTGAAATCATGGTGTCGCCAGAACTGTGTTCACTCTAGAGGGTTTAAGGGATAATCCATTACCTTTCCTTTTCTAGGAATCCATTACCTTTCTTGCTTTGGCATGCGGCCTTTCCTCTATCTTTAGAGTCCAAGGCATGGCATCTTGCTCCAGCAATGACATTGTCTTCTGTTTCTGTAGTCAATTATTTGTCTGCCTCCCTCTTACAAAACATTTGTGATTACATTTAAGGCTGTTTACATGTAAAAGTAGATAATCTGCCATTAAATACTTAATTTAGTCATGTCTACAAAGTCCCTTTTTCCATATAAGGTAACATGCATAGGTTGCAAGGACTGAGACTTTCTTTAGGAGCCATTATTGAGCCTACCACAGCTTTGCTGACTTTTTTCTTTATTGTATGTTTGTTGTATGTTATAATTTCAGCTCTCATTTTTATGGTTGTACTTGATGTTCTTTTGAAATAACTAGATAACTGATTTCTTTTGAAATAATTAGATAACTGATTTTGAGACTTTTAGAATATTCTAATATGTGCATGCATGTAAAGTTTTAATATCTATCTAGTATAGCTTTAGCTTTCTCCCACAAAATTTAATATGTAGCATATTTATTATGGTTCACTAAAGTATATTTAAATTTTTATTTTTCTTATTGATTTTAGCTTAATTCCCCAAAGTCAAATTGTAGTTTTAAACCTTGATATGACAGCTTTTCAAATCAGATGAATGGGTCATCATATCATCAGTTTTGATAAATGTCCCATGGGTACTTGAAAATAATTTAGCACTTTGCTACTTTTTTAAAAAATAAATATCCATTTAGGTTGGATAATCAACATGTCTAAATATTCCATATTCCTGCTGATTCTTTTTCTGATAGTTCTATCAGCTACTGCAAAAAAGTATGAGAAAGTCTCCTACAATGACTACAGATTTTTCTGTTTCTTATTTGAGATCTATCAATTTGTGGTTTATATATTTGGAAGCAATGTATTTGCTGAATACACATTTAAAACTTAAAAATTCTTGGTGAATTGACTTCTTTCATTGTAAAATGTCCTATATCTCTATAAATGTTTTATGTCTTAAAATCTCCTATGGGACTATCATAGATACATCAGCTTTATTTTAATTAGTATTCACAGGCATATCTTTTTACATCTTATTTCAAAGCTGTATGATTTTTTTAAAAAAAATCTGGGGTTTGTCTCATGTATTATACAGAAATGATACATATGTTTGTAATCCAGTGATTAAAATTTGTGAATTTTCCTCCTTTCCCTGAAATAATTTGTGTAGAATTAGTGTTATTCTTTCTAAATAGTTAATTAAACTCTGAGGTTAAAAACATCAGGACTTTGAATTTTTTGGTGGGTAAGTATTTAATTACTAATTTAATGTTTCTAAGAGCACACGACTTCTAAAATCTTCTTTCTTCTTAGTTGAGTTTTAGTAGATACGGCTTTATAGGTTTTATAGACATAGGTCTGCAAGATCTTTGGTTATTTAGAATTATGTTGCTTTATTTCTAAACATTTATATTTTGGTCTCTAACTTAATTCTGAGGTCATCAGAGATGACATACTTGAGAACTTCAGTCCTTTGAAGTGTGTTTTGACACTTAACTTTATGGCCCAGAATATGTTCTATGTTGCTAAAAATTGTTTATGCATTTAAAAAAAATTACATATTCTGCAATTGTTACATATAATTGTCTATGTGTGTATATTAAAACAACTTTACTAATCATGTTTTTCAAATCCTTTATATCTGTTCTTCCATATGGGATCATTTTCCATAACTCGAAAGAAACTCCTTTTGTTTTTTTTATACTATGGGTGCACTGACAATACATTTCTCTGAGAATGTCTTTATTTAATTTTTGTTTTTGAAAGATATTTTTGCTGAGTATAGAATTTAAGGTAGGCATTTCATTTTCCAAGGCTATAATGTTGTCATTTCATTGTTTTCTATTTTTTATGGCCAATGTGGAGAAGTAGACTCTCATTTTTATTTTCATCCTGTGGACAACAATACTCTCTCCCTCACCTCACACTCTGATTGGGTTTGAGATTCTCTTTTTATTTGGCTTTCAGTGTCAACTACAATATTCCCAGGTATGGTTTTCCTTTTACTTATCCAACTGTGGTTCACTGAGCTTCTTGAATATGTGGGTTGATGTCTTTCATCATATCAAGAAATTCTAATTTTTAACCATTATTCCTTCAAATATTGTCCCTCCCATTCTCTTTCGTTCATCTGGGGCAGAAAAACCTATTCATTCTTACAGTGTCCTGAATCCCTCTTGCATTTCTGCTATGGTTTCTTTTTCTATATCCAGTTGAGAGGTTTTCTTCTGGCCAGCCTTCTAGTTTACTTATCTTGTCTTATGTTGTTCATAGTTTGCTGTTAAACTCATTCAGTGAGTTCTTAATTTCTGATATTTTGTAGTTTTAGGACACACATTCAGTTTTTTACAGATTGTAATTCTCTGTTAAAATATACTATATTTTCATCTATTTTTGTCCACCTTCTCAATTATATTTATCATATTAGTCACAATTATTTTAAAGTTCTTGTCTGTGAACTTCAATCTCTGTATCATCTCTGGATAAGCTTTGTATAACTATTATTTTTTTTGTCATTAGCCATTTCCTTTTGCTTCTTTATACATTTAGCAATTTTTCAATTGTATTTTTGATATTATGAATGATATTATGGAGTCACAATGCTTTTATCTTTCATTGAGAAGGACTGAGTTATGTTCTGGGAAGTAATTACATTTTTGGCTGATAATCTAGATCATATGGAGGTCCCATTTCTTTCTATGCTTTATTACTTTTGCCTGTGTACTGCAATTGTCTTCAAAAAAGTATACTTATTGAGGGCAAGATGAAGGCATATTCCAACAGAGAAGATTTAGATTTGCCTCTAATGAGTGCATGTGGTTGTAATAAATGAAAGACATTCTTAATCCAACATAAAACTTAGAGCTCTTGGGCATGATGAGACAGCAAATCTACAGGAAAACTGGCCAGTGACTACATCGTTTCAAACATCTTTCACCTTTTCTTTCAGTCTTTATTCTAGTACCTACCTATCTAGTACCATAAGCATTGCTTATGAATCACTTTTGCTTAGGTACAAATCGCTTTGTGTCCCAAATTAACGTTGAAGTGAGTCTCCTCCAGATTCCCTGCTAGGTGTATGTTCTTGGCCTTGACCTTTTCCCCATTCTGCCCATACTATGTCTTGGCAAATTTGGCACACATCTTCAAGGTAAGAGCAGCTTGATGCTCATGTGTACAATTTATATCCCCATGTTTCTTTCTTCCCCACCCTTAGGTTTGTATCTTTAGTTTGTTACCTTTGTCAGCTTTTAAATTATTTTAAAGGGATTTTAAAATATTTTATCTAGGATTTTAATTTTTGCCATTAGTGGTTTGATCTAAACAAAATAGGTTATTATTAGAGATAGGAGTTCCATATATTTTTGTTTTTAAAATATGTTTTAAAGAAAATATGGCCTTATGATAAGTAATTTTGGAAACTTATTAAAACTTTTTGGTATGGTAATAATACATGGTCAATATGTATGACTATCTCCTGGGTATTTGAAACAAATAATTGCTTTGGTTTTTGTTGGGTATTATGCTATTTGGGTATCATTTTAATTATTTATATATCCATTATACCAATTCATAAACTTTAGTGTTTAAATGTTTATAATATTTAATATTATTGTCTTTTTTGAATACCATATGTATTTACTTTTTTGTTGTGTACTTTACATATCCGTTTTCAATACATTAATGTATTTTACTATCATAATGGATTTTTGAGGTTTTTTTTTTTAACAGTTTTAAATTTATCTATGCTCAGGGATAGGTGAGAAGGTGGTAATGAAAGGAGAAAATAGCTGAATAGTTGTAAGGCCAAAGCTAGGATCAATAGTAGAACAGCATGTGGCTGGGTTATGGCAAAAAGACTAGTGGATTAGGAATACCAAGATGTTTGGATTTTTGTGTTATTAGGGCATGCAAAAATCCAAACAATAAAGCAGGTAATAGATTCTAACATACATACTTTGATTTTGTTTCTTTCATGTGCTTTTCTTGATGAAAAATTGTTACCAAATTGAGCTGTGTTAACTCTTGGTAAAGCCTTAAAAAGATGTATACCTGTCATTTAAAAAATGAATTCATAGGGAAATGTATTGTTATATGCAGATTTCCAGTGGAAACCTGCAGATGCTCACATAAGAAACATTCTTTCTACTCTTTTGAATAAACATGTTGCAAGCCCAGTACATTTGCATACCCAAGAGAATAATTGTTTCAAAGATATGGGCTGTGAACACATGTGGTTGTCTACCAGATTATGAACACCAGACTTGAGACATATATTTTTCAGGTGTACAGCTTGAGGAAATTATTGAATACTCAGCACAAATGCTATGTCTTGGGGAATATTTGGAGAAATGTAGGTGCTACTGTATTTTGAATAATCAGTCCCTCTAGCTCTCATTGCGACTGATGGAAAATTTATTTTATTTTCCCTTGACAAAGGGAAAACAAAATTGTAGCTATCATTCTGCATAGTTTGTTAAGCAATTTCCATTTTGTACTTGCATTTCACAGATGTTCTGAAACGGTTAAGCCAAAAAGGCATGTTTCAACTCATGAGTAACTTATAACAAAATTTATTCACATCAGTTGGCTTTAAATATATATATATGTAAAACTTAAAAAAAAATATATGTAAAACTAATATAACACAGTATATTAACAAACTGGAATTTAAATAAAAGCTTTAAAAATGATGAATATATATGTTAAATATATAATGATAAAATATATTAATTGCAAACTGTAAATTTAAAAAATCTATAGTTTTGTATATATGTGTATACATAAATGTCTCAATGATAACTCAGATACACAAAAATAAGTGTCTTTGTAGGTCAGTATAATCCTTTCTTGCTTTATAAGTAAGAAGTTGTAAAAATCAGATACTATGCCTAATGTTTGGCTTTTCATTTATCTTTTGTACTTTATTATAGTGGAGCTGACAGATGTTGAAAGATGTTTAGATAAATAAGGAGCCTAGAAGCCCCTATAGATCTGAAGAAGCTTGCATCCTCAAACTATTTCCTTCAGAATTTGTTATAACTTATGCTTATTAAATTTGCTCCAGGTCTATTTTTCAGAGTAGCCTCCAAATAACTGATTTTCTAAAATATGTCCAGTGTCAGATATCCCTCCTCTTAAGAGAGCAGCTATTTCAAATTGTCCTGCTGTAAGTTGGGCAACCACACAGCCTAGTTTGCCCATGCCTGGGGTATTATTACTAGAGCCCTTTAATGGTCTCAAAAGACAAGTTTTAGATGATAAATTATTTAGCCACATTAGATTTAAAAGGCTAGGATTCGTATTATTTTGAAGAAAAAAAACTGATCTAAAATTAACTCATGCACTGTAACCTCCCACCAATTAAAGCATTACATTCATTATCAAACATATTTTCCCTTACTCTTTGGTCTGATCTATCGTTTTTTTCTTATTTGGATAGAAGTATATTCAAGGTTTTTTAGCTTGGATATTATGTAAAACATAACTGTCTTATAATTCAGTTAATGAATTCTACATAAATTTCTTTCAGGATTTTCTTGTGGTAGAGTAAGGAAACTTCTCCATATAACTTGTGCATTTTATATCCCACACAAATTTGGGTTTTTTTCCCCGCTATTATTTGCCTACAGATAAGTCTGCAAATATAAACAACATATAAAAAAATATGGTTGCTATGCCAGCTAAATGCATTTAAGTAAGGAATACTGTTCCTGTGGAATGCTGTCAAAAATTTTATAGTAACTAACCAGTTGCTAATTTTCATAGATCGTCAGTCATTGAATTTTTACTTTGGAGAAAGATATTATGCTCTCCTTAGGTCAGATTTACAGATAATTAAGTCTATTTTGGGATTTATTTTCTGTTTTATAGTAAAAATTTTGACCTTTAGTTTCTCTATTCTAGAAATCAGAAGATCAGAAAGCTGATTAGACATCAGACCTGAAGGCTTGTAGGAGCCAGTATTACAAAGTTCTTGGTCTTTCTGAGAATATGTGTTTTGCTTAGACACTTGAAAAGCTAGAACTCTCAGATAACATGAATGTTTTTGAACTTTGGGTTAAAAAAATAACAAGAACCACAAAGATTCATGAAAAAATAAGTCTTATGGATCAGAGGCATTTAGCCTAGTCATCTGCTCACCTCTATGTACAGTACTTTTATGTAATCATAATCATATATACAATCCTAGGAGACTGTAGGGGTCTCAATTAACTTGTGTTCAGAAATTCTGAAGGTAATAGGGTCATTTTTTTTTAAAGATTTTATTTATTTATTTGATAGACAGAGATCACACGTAGGCAGAGGCAGGCAGAGAGAGAAGGGGGGAAGCAGGCTCCCCGCTGAGCAGAGAGCCTGATGCGCGGCTCGATCCCAGGACCCTGAGATCATGACCTGAGCTGAAGGTGGAGGCCTAACCCAGTGAGCCACCTAAGTGCCCCGGGACAGTCATATTTTGAAAAAAATTTAAAACAAGGAAATTAAACCATCAAAAAGTGTTCCTGATTAACATTCAGTTAATTATTAAAAATGTAGAAAATCATGTGACCCTGAAAGCATTCCAGGTAATAATAGTCTTATTTTTAATTTTCTATGCTAATTAATAGAAATATCAGAAATGTCTTATTTATTCTGTTGAGGTATAAAGTCAGCAGCCACATTAGGATGTGTATCTTCTACTATCAGATACTAAATTTGCTCAGAGTTCAAGGTGAAACCTAAATGCTGCCTTTTCTCATTTTTACAATTTGATTATATCTCTTATCAATATTATAGGTAAGAAGGAGAACTGCCATATTTTAATATGCTCATTTATCTTGTTTCCTACATAACATGTTTAGTTTTAGAGAATGTGTTAGGTAGTATTTAGGCTTATAATGGAGTGTGACTCTTCTAATATGAGAAGTTAGAAATGAAGAGGCTGCTTTCACTTTTTTCTTCGTTTTTTTTTTTTTTTCTCTCATTGGAAGAAGACACTTGATTGCTAACTTTCTCATTTCCAAGTGACAGAAACTGTCCAGCTGCCCTTTATAACAAGTGAGCATTCTGCTCATGATCATTGGTAATGTAAGAATATTCAATTACTATCTTCCATAATGTGTAGTAGCCTTAACTACTGAACATAGATTCTTCTTATGTGATAAAATTGTTAGCCAGCCTTCGTGAACTTAATAGATGTGCCGTTGATAAGTCTTCGTAGTTCCATGGCAAGTATAGCCATTGCTTTTCGAGATCTTAAACATTAAGCATTCTATTTTGAGTCTCCCCTTGCCCATCATGTTCACTGTGGAATTCCTGGCAGCCCAAAAGCTTGCAAATCAGGGGGAGCATCCCCGAGTTTAAATCTTGCTCTCAAGAAAACCCGAGTTTGTATGGCATTGTTATTGGTGAATCACGTCTATGAGGTTTTTGAGTTTTTTCTCATTGAGTTTGAAATGAGGTGGAAATCAGGGATCTGGCTCTCAGACATGTCTGAAAAGTGAGGCCATTTCTATGATAGGAAGTACATAAAGCAATGAAAAGATTGCAGAGTAGCTGGGCAAATTCAGACAAAATTCAGATACTTTTAATTCCTAACATGGAATCTTGGCTAGATGTGATTATTAGAATTTGAAATTGAGCTCTGCTCCCACCTTCAGGCAAATGATTTCTCACCTATGTATAGTTTGCCTTTTGCAGTTATTGCGATAGCATCTGTAATGTTAAACATCACTTACACCATCAAATTTTATGAATGATATATTTTTAAACAACAGGGTGCAGGAAATGTAATCACAATAGCCCAAACCAACAGGTACATCACAGAGAAGCAGTAATGACATACAAGCCTGCTAGTTAATTTAAATGAAGAAGATGTGTTTTACCATCTAACAGAGTATCCCAAATAGAATACAATCCACATATGTTACATTCTTGATTAAGCCCTACATTTTGTGCTTTCTTTACATTCTTAGTTTGTGTTTACTCTAAGACAGAAATCACTTCAAAGGTTAAATGTCTTTAGAAACCATTGCAGTTTTATATAAATGTAAAGTTTCTAAGTATTTAAGAGTTATATGATGTAAACTTGTGTCCTTTCAAAATTTGTTTCACAAGAGCAGGTAATACATTTCCACTTTGAACTGTACATTTAGACGCTTTATTTTTTAGTGTATTTTCTCCTCGATATTTCTTTCCAAAGAATTTTGGAATTTTGTTTCTCTCATGTTTTATTGAAAAGGCTCTCTGCCATTATATCCTTTCGTTTTCCGGTTTTATCCTTTTGTCTGGAGGCACATTGCAGCATGGCTGGTTTAAGGATTCTAGACAGTGAGAGAAATGGATAGCCACAAGAGTATCTCTAGTCAAGGTTGAAAGAGAGCACGTAGCTTTCTAAACTGAACACCGTGAATGGGGGACATTTAGGTTATTGCCATGACAATTCTAATTGTTGGAACTTTATTCTTATTATGGTCTTTATTCAGTTGGATTCACCCTAACAGCACACATAGACGAGTCACTTTAATTTCTGGGCTGGTTTTGGAGAACATGTATCCAAGAATCATCATCTTTTTGTTGCGATAACAAAACACACGGTCAAGGGGGGTCTAAATGGAACTGCATTTTATAGGCATGCAGAGATCGGTATGAAGTAAGACACGCACTCTTTGACCCCTGGAGGCTCTCTCTGACAAATGATGGGGCTACATTTTAAATTACAGGAGATTCCAATTACTGTGAAATTATGGGGCTATGTGAGCTCCCTCTATGGGCTAATTTAACGTCTGCAAATTATATTTCTTCTTCTTCCTCTTTTTTTTCTTCTTCCCATTTTTCCCCCAACAAAGCCTCTGTGTGGCCTCTGGGATGGGGTGGCCGCCTAAGGGCCCTGAGGTTGTGCTCCTTGGAGCGTGTGCAAGATGGCTGCCCCAAGGCTGTTTGAAGCTGGCGCGTTTGAAGCTGCCGCGCGTGTTTGAAGCTGCGGCATTTGAAGCTGTCGGGCTTGAAGCTGGCGCGTGTGTTTGAAGCTGCGGCATTTGATGTTGCTGAGGACGTTTGTAAATTTGAGACAGACTTTAATATTGTTAGACGGTAGGGGAGTCCTTTTCAACCCCCTTTTCATTTTTTTTTTTACTTGAACTTTTTAAAAAGTTTTATTTAACTTTTTTTTTTTTCCTACTATTTTAACTACTTATGTCAGCCGAGGAATGCTGTGATTCACAGCCATTATTGTAAGGAGGCTGTTATGTATTTTTAGTGCTGCTGGGACCATAGGAATTCTTGAGTGGCTTTGACTGGATACAACAATGTGGAGAATAATCCCAACTGTGAAAAGTGCTACTGTGGCCACAGAACAGTACAGAATAATTTTGAAAAAGGGCAGTCTCCTTGTTGCTTTTAGAAGAAGGCCGAGTGTGCCCGCTGTTGCATTTGCAAGATTGATGATGAGTGTAGAGGTAGAGCAAATGTTATGTGAGTAGAAGAAGTTGGGGATGCATAGGTGTAGTAATTAAATTTGTAACGTGCCAGGAGCAAAGCATTTTGTAGTTTCTTCCTATTATTTCTGTCCTCTAAATTCTATAAGAACTAGGGGGAAAGGGGGATGTTATTATGAAACAATACCATCAATCCTTTGGACAATACTGTGAAACTGAATGGTGCTTTATAACGGAGAGCGTCTACTCTGAAAATGAGAGAGAAGGGAATGCGTATTGCTGCTGTTGGAAAAGGAAAGAAAACAGATGCTTATCCTGTAGTGTGTACTTTGGGGCATGGGAAATACTCTGCTTGGAGGAACCCTAGGTGTAGAAGTGAAAAGATGGAGAACAATTTTGAAGGAGCCATGAGTCGTCACATCCAAAATGGACGTGAGGAGAAACACTTTGGTTTGGATGCAGATAATTTTTCACTTAACCCCCAGCCTGGAGCAACATCATGCACTTGCGGAGTTGATGAAATGGCACGTTCTGATGGTGTCTGTGGTTCTTCTCCATTAAACTGATGGTGTCTGTGGTTCTTCTCCATTAAACTGATGGTGTCTGTGGTTCTTCTCCATTAAACTGTTTGGGATTGAAAGCTCTTTTGATGGACCTGCCATCAGTTTTCTCCCCCCCTCCTTTGGAAGTACAATATTCTATTCTGCTGATGATCATTCTCCTGAAAATTAAGTAAGGGGTTCTTGATATTAGCTATTTGTCAGCACTTGCACCTGTTTCTTTACATGTCCACCATTAATTCTTTTCATTGGGTAGAACATAAATTCCATAAAGTCTACATCTACTTTTCAGCCATATTTGAATTGTATATCTACCCATGAGTGAGGTGCTTGGTTCAGCATTTTATTCATATTAGCAAAGATCTACAGTTCCTTCAGTTCACAGAAAAATCTATGTATTAAATCCGTGTCATTAAAATTGAACTATTGCGTCTTCATCTAGATACAACTAGAACTGGGCTTTATTCTAACAAAAAATTTAAATGTGTGCTTTGCCTGTTTAAGAATAAGGTGGTGTGTCTTGCATACCCTTTGAATGATGAAAACATTTCCTGTGTCTTCATAGAACAGATGATCTTAGGCTTTATTTTCTTGCAGATGATTGTTTTTAAGGATTTTCCTTCATTCATGTAACATTTCTGATCTGGTAGGAATAGAAATTTGCTAAGTATTTTTCTTTGTATTGCATAGATGCATTTTCTACCCTAACTTTTTATTGTTAGCTTCTTCAGTTCTATTCATTTGAATCCATGTATCCTTTTCATTCTACTAGCTCATCATTTTTTATAGTGTCAATATTTTACCAGATTTGTATTTGAAACTTCATATGAGCCATATGGATGCCATTCATTGAGAACTAAGTTCTTACAGACTATCAGTCTAATATGCTAATAATCTATTTAACAAGTCATTTTATAAAGTTATAAGATATTAAAAACTAAGTGGCATGGGGAGTATACAGAATTAGTGGCTCTGCACATTTGACTCATATACTGTTTCAGAACTTTGTTACAAACTTTCATAACTCAAGGAGAGATGATATTATACACACAGGGGCAGAAAGGTGCATATATCCCCATGTATAGATATTTATTTTTAATTTTTTATTCTAAAATATGATCAGATTTTTTTTATTCTTCATCTTCTGTAATAATCATTTGATCCATATTATTGTTTTTTTAAGTTTAGAATTTTTTAAAGATTTTCCTGCTCTTTACTGTGAGTCTATACAGTCCAGTAATCTACATTTGGTGACAAAAGAATTGCTGGAGAATAGCTGAACACACATGCTAGAATGAGAACTACATGCATTTTTATTATACATTTGTGTAAGCATTTCCACAGAAAAAGAACAACTGTTGTAAAGCTGATATATCTTTATATTGGTTTAATCAGTTAGCCGATATGTTCCATATCATTCTTTTCCTTGCTGGCTTGTGCTAAGAACTTGCTTCTTATTTTAACAGTCTTTATTGTGATTTCTTTTCACATAGTTTTTCATTTTTGCTCTTTTCGTTTAATTAAATTTAACTACAGTTAGCTTTTCTTTTGAATGGATTTCCACACATATGTGCTTCTTTCTATAAACTCCACAAATTAAAGGCCATTAATCCAAATAATTTCTCTTCCTTGGTTCTGTAGCTCTTTCTCTCTCTCCCTAACCAAGTGTTTTGTCCTATATCCATTTTCTCTGGTTCTATCAATGTTTTCTTCCATTCTACCATGATGAAGTTTGTAATTTGCCTCCTGTGGTAGAGAAATAATAAGAATAACATCCTGAGCTGGATTCAAGGTGAAATAGTGTTTTCCATGACACAGCACCATGACCCCATTTTTTGCAACTCTTAGTAACAGTATCTCCTTCATAGAGCCAGGTCAGTGTTGTTTAGCCATTCACCCAAAATACTGTATAGGCTTATTAATGTGACTTATTAATAGTTGTGAGATTTGTTATGACCTCACATTGTTGGTTTTTCATTAAGTGTTTCATCAGCTATTCTCCTAAGGCAGATGCAGATTAGAAATTTTACACATAAAATTTCTGTTTTTTGCATTCCTTTTTAAAAGCAGCTTTACTAGGGTATTATTTACATAGAGTAAAACTTATTTGTTATTAATATATATTTCAGTGAGTTTTGACAAATATATATACTGTGTAACTAGCACACACAATCACCACATTGAACATTTTCATCCCTGTAGAACCGTCGCCTCTAGCCTTTTGAAGTCAGTTTCCTATACTCACTCCCCAATCCTTAGCAACCTCTGATCTTCTTTCTTTTGCTATAGTTTTATCTTTTTCAGAAATTTGTATCAATGAAATCATACTGTGTGTTCTTTCGTGTCTAATTTCTTTCACTTAGTGTATGTAATGCTTTTAAATTCCATCCATGTTGTTCCCTTAATTAGTAGATTTTTCTGTGTTAGTGCTGAGTAGTATTCTACTGTATTGATACTCCACAGTTTGCTTTTCCATTTGCCATTGGATGATCTTTTTTGCTTCTTCCACTTTGGGCGATTATGAAGAAAGATGCTGGAAACATTTGCATGCAGTTTTTTGGTGTGTGAATTTAAGTTTTAATTTCTCTTGGGTAAATATCTAGGAGTGGGATTGCTGAATCACGTGGTTCAGTATGTGTTGAATTTTATAAAAAAGTACCAAAATGTTTTCCCGAGTGGATGAACTATTTTGCATTTCCACCAGAGATGTACTAGAGTTCCAATTAGGCCCCATCATCACCAACACTTGGTGTTGTTAGTCTTTTTAATTTTAGCCGTAATAGTGAGTCTATATTTCTTTTCAATATTTTTTCAACTGCAATAATTTACTTCTGTTTTACCAACTTTCTTATTATTACTATATCCACTTGATTGCATTATGCTTTTATTTTTTCACTTGTTATATTCTTTATAACCTTGTTCTTTTGAAGGTTATACATATATTTTTATTTCTTGCTTTCTTTTAGTGCTTGATAAGGTAAGGTAACTAAAATTCAAATATAAGCAGACTAGAGTCTTGAGTGAGCATGTTAAATGGTCCATGTTTGCCTTTATTTTTTAAGAACTAGGACTATAATATTTGAGGAAGGTTATATGTGACTTAAGATTCTGGGTTTTATTGGTGTCTATATAATAACACAGAAATTACAAATAGGACTGTATATTTAAAAACACCAGCAAACTGACTTCTCAGTAACTAAGGTTTCTCAAAAAATTTTCACACATCTTCAACAACTGAAGGATCACCATACAACTCAGCCCTGCCATTTCCTAAAATGGCTCTGTTTTTATTCTTTGCCTCATTAGACAGCTTAGAGAACAGTGTACCATTGCCCATTAAAGAAACCACTTTTATTTAATCCACTACCTACTAACATTTGTCAGAATTGGCGATTTTTTAACCTTTTTTTTTTTTTTTTTAACAGTAACTGTTCTCAGATCTCTAGCTTTGTTCCCTGGATGTTAAAAAGACACATGGCCACTTTGTGAAAATCCTTCTTTAAAAATCCAGTGTAAATGAGAATCATCATCATCTCTCTCACCCTATTCTTTTCCATCTAAGAGTGTTTCATTTCAATATGTGCTGGAACTCTGATTTTTCTCACTACGGCTCAGTTACTAGTTCAGGATTATTACTTGGCTAAGTAAGGTTTTTTTCACTTAAAAGTTTATATAGCAATCAAAAATGAATGCTAATGAGTTGCATAGCTATAAATTCTCTTTTCTCAAAGAACAATGCCTTAGGAGTCAAGCCTTATTTCAGAAAATGGCTATAAGATGATCTTTAAACCTTGGTTAAAGTATATTCATTCTCTCGTGAATGAGTTATTCTATTGAGTTCTGTGTTTGAAGACAGGATTTCTATATAAATTTCTCAGTTTTGTCAGATCATGTAAACAATATGATACTACAAAGTGAAAATATAGTTGCTACTGAAATCATGAATTAATCCAACTTCTTGGGAAATTCACTCTGAGTTCACTGAAGTTGAACGGGAGGTATTTTTCCATGTTACATTTTCTTATAAAAATACACATTTTGTATCTTTAATTTTAAGTCTGGTATTATTTTAGTAGCTAAATGCATTGAGAATGTTTGCTGGTAATAGAGTGAAGGATGAAGCTAGAGAATTGTGGATGTTTTTGGTTATATTTACCAACAGTTTTACAAACCAATCTCATTTCACCCTATTTCTATGTTCAATTAATAATATTAACCCAGACTTTTAAACTTTTCCTTAGAAAGACTGTCAAAGCATGAGGGTTTGGAATCTTTTTGGATATTTGGAAGAAAAAGACTGATGATGAAACAATATCAGAAGCAATTCAAGTTACGATTTTATAGGATTCACTGTAGTAACAATAGACTTATGCTTCGTATTCTACAGTTAGTGAGACTGAAGATAAAGGAACACACAAAGATTTTCTTTTGAAAGTGATCTGGTATGAAAATTCAGCAGTCATTTTTTAGATAGCATTCCATATTTTTGCAAACATCTGGGTTTTGTGTGTGAACTAGCTTGTTTAAATACTAACTTAAACACTTCAAACCCGAGATTCAGTTATTCCTTCAGAACATTTGTATTTTGATTTGGGGCAGATTGAGATCATTCCTAGTATCCATTCCTCGGTCATCATTAGGTATGTCTAACAAATGACCAAATGCACATATCTTTACATTGGATTTAACTTTTGTTTTCTAGAAAGTCAGACTGTATTTTCTAAGGAACATGTACTGTGTGGATTTTCCTAGTGTCAAAATCCCAGCAACCAGGGGTAATTCTGAGTATTTGCTTGTGTCCAAATCCCTAAAGAATTCTTGTATCTTACTCTTCCATAATGGATATCTTCTTAGTCCAGCCTAAATCCTCCCTGGCAATTTGCATCACAGGAACCCCCACATCTGTTCTATAGTAGGGTTGAATCCAAGGGAATTAAGCTTGCCCCTTAGGAGCTATTGCTGTCATTCATGCTACACAGAGGGGGGCATTCCTGCCTTCTCTCTAACTCCAACCCCACTGCCTGGCCAGGAGAATTCTTAATAGTGTGTGATCCAGAAAATTAATTAACTATTTTAATACACTGTGCTTTTTAAATGTGATTTTTGTAAACTGGAACACTATGCATCATCCAAATTTAAATCTAAATCTTCCAGTGGAAATTTAAATATGGGTGTTGTCTGATGATTTTTGATAAGATTAATTTTGAATTTTATTTTGAAAGTATCTCTTATTTTGAGGAAAGGGAATCTATGAGAGAATCTTTATTTACTTCTTTTACTAAGTACGGATATTTGTCATACCATACTTTTGATTATTTGTTTCTATGTTGTACTCTGGGTTATTTCATCATTGTCCCTGTGAAAAGTTTATAGCTTGTTTATTGCTTCCAAATTATGTGTGTCAGAATTGATTTCAAAATAAGTTTTTAGAATAATTTTTTGAGTCAACTGCTTTCATGCTTTCTAAGAAGTTAGAAAAATATATATCGAAAAGCCCATTTAAGATACAATGAAAATGCAAAATATCTTGATATATCATTAGCAAGAAAAAACATGTGGGAACTATATAATGAAAATGGTAAAAGTTTGCTGAGACCTAAGAGACAATTTTATCAACTGAAGATGAAATATATTAAAGGTTGTCTGTTCTTCTCATAATAATTCATAGAAGTGCTATTACCTAATAAAACCGCAGTAAGTTTTTCTTTTTTTAATTTGCCATAGTAAATCTAATGTTTTTCTTTCAGTATGAACAGGGGCAAATAGCAATTGTCTTATAAGTTATAAAGCTACAATACTCAAGACAGTGTCATTTTGACAAAACAATGGAAAAGAAGGAAAAAAATTAAGACATATTCAAATATGTAAAATTTCATTGTGTTGGTACCCTAAATGAATGGGGCTGGGGCATTAAGAAGTGGCTCAGGGACAATTACTTAACACCTATGGAAAAAAATAAATTAGATCTAGTCTTTATCATATATCAGTATAAATTTCATGAGTTAGATACATATAAAGTAAAATACGAAGTCTGTGAAAATTATAAAAAATAGAGTCAACTGGCTGACTTAGTAATGATGGATAGTTTTAAGCATTATAAATAATTTAAAAAATCACAAGAGAAAATCTATAGATTTGACTACATGAAAAATTAAGTTTTTAATGACAAAAACCAATACTTGGTTAAAAAAAATAACCTTAAAAAAAAAAAAACTATCAGCAGCAACTATTTCAGATGCTTTTCATCTTTATGGTCAAAGAACTTGAAGGAAGCAGATCTTGCCAACCCAAAATATGCCACTTTGGCATGAGGATTATTTTGAACTAAAGGCAATCAAAACTCAGCAGATGCAAGAAAAGCTCTTTACCTCCCCATCAAGTATCTAAACTTACCCTAGAAGGAGGGCTGTACAAGAAAGAACTGTTACAGAGATACCTTTCTACCTAAGAAACTCTCTACACAACAGGGTAACATTTGTTTTCCAAAACTCCCCTCTTATCTTTCTGTACAAGGCCATCCTCGCAGACCCCTACCCCTTTCCTTAGCCCAGGATGTTATATAAATCTCAATTACCTGACTGCCTCTAGAGTCTTATCTTTTTTTTAATTAAAACATTTTTTTCTTTCTTTATGAGAGAGAGGGGGAGAGAGAGAGAGAGAGAGCGAATTGGAGGAGGGGCAGAGGGATAAACCGGCTCTGCAAGGGGCAGGGAGCTTCTGATGTGGGGCTGGATTCCAGGACTCTAGGATCATGACCTGAGCCAAAAGCAGAGGCTTAAGCAACCGAGTCACCCAGGTGCCCCTAGGGTCTTCTTTATACGGCTTCTGTACATAGGTAACATTGTTTATTTTTTTCCTGTTAATATGTCTTACATCTATTTAATTATTAGACAAACCAAAGAACCTAGAACCCAGAAGGGAAGAAGAGAATATTGTTTTTCCCCCTACAAGCTCATCTGAGTTAATACATAAAATGCTAGAGTTCTAATAGGAAAATGGACCAAGAATAGGTTTGAGAGGAGTCATAAAAGAAGAAATTTTAACAGTAAAAAAAAGTCCAGCTTACCTGGAAATCAGAATTATGTACCCATAATTATGCATACACCTCTCAGAATTAACCAAAATTTTGGTATTTTGGTGAATATTTTTTTTTAAAGATTTTATTTATTTATTTGACAGAGAGAGATCACAAGTAGGCAGAGAGAGAGGAGGAAGCAGGCTCCCTGCTGAGCAGAGAGCCTGACGCGGGACTCGATCCCAGGACCCTGAGATCATGACCTGAGCAGAAGGCAGCGACTTAACCCACTGAGCCACCCAGGCGCCCCTATTTTGGTGAATATTCTTAAAGTCTTTGTAATCTTTCATACTCCTATCTATCTGTTAATTGATCTATGATTTATCCATCCATATATCTATCTTTATATCTAACTTTCCATCAATTTAGCTCCATCCACTCATACATAAATGTTATATGTAGTTGGTATGTATTTTTTCTAAAAGGCATCATAGTGCATACATTGCTTTTAACTTTTTCCATTTAATATATTTTTTATTTCTTCCCATGTTATTATATTTTCTTCTTCTACAACATAGTCAAGCTTTGTAATATTAAAGTGTGTCGACATACCATGGCTTATTTGACCAAGCTCTCCTACTGGACATTTAGGTTGTTAACAGTTTTTCAAAAGAGATCACTGAACATCATTGCACAGATCAGATTGTTTTCTAAGGGTAAATCTGAAAGGTCGGATTTACAGTATGCAAATAGTTCAGGCTTTTGTAGCATATTCCCCAGCTGTTCTTCAGAAAGATTTTAACTTTTACCTTTCCACCAGCAATGCATTGGAATAATTATTTCTCAGTCTTGCAAGCACTGTCTTATACAGTTAACATTTTATGTAAGCTAAATAGGTTGGCAATATTTTATTATTCTTTTACTTTGCATTTTTGATTACTAAAATGATAACTTTTTTCAGTTTTATAGCCATTTTTTCTGTTGTGAAATTTCTAATCATGTCATTTGTACTTATTTTCCACTGACATTAATCTTAGTATCAATTTTTTAAAGTTTTGTTGGTCCTCAATTTAAAAAATTAAAAATAAATGAATACATTAAAAAACCATAAAAACTACATTTGTATTTAGGATAAATATACCTTGGATCATGTATATTAAAAATATGTACAAGTTTTTAAGAAAACTTTAATCAAATCAATTTTTTCTATAGTTTCCACTTTCAGTGACATGATTATGAACCCCTAGCAGATAACAGATTATATTAACTAAAATGAAAGAATAGTTTGACTCATCCATTCCATTTTTCAAGTTTATAGTTGAATCTTTCATTATGGAAAGCACGATCAATGGAATTTTTTAGCATAGAGCCCTAAAGGAAAACTCAGAATCACCTGATTTTTAATTAAAACGAATTCTGTGGGAAGATTATAAGTATGGCTTCCCAGTGACTTCATTCATAGTACTAAAAATTGGTGTATTAGAAAAAAAAATTGGGCATATTGGAAGGATTGAATTATACTAAGATCTTATGGAAGTTAGACATAATTATGTTTAGTGCTAATGGTTTTTGTGCATAGAATTTCTTTGTGCATACAATTATCCTGGGTTTGAGTAAGTAACTAATATATTGTCTTAGCAACCCACTTGGATCTTTGTTATGGGAGGACATTTTGTTCCTGAACACTTAAATTTGGAAGGTTAAATTTACCTAGAAGATACTCTTTTGATTTTAGAGGAGCAGATCTATACTGATTAGGGGAGAAACTCAGGAGCTGGAGGGAACTGTGTGATGGATGCTAAGTGAGTAAATTGAGGGCATATAATTACAGTTGTAGATTAGAAGGTCTTATTTGGGTTCCTGGATCCAATTCCAACATAAGTGGGAGGGCTTCCTACAGGACACCAAGCAGTACTGGGACACCAGCAGGAGGTCTGAGAATTCAGCTCAATTCTGACATCATTTACCCGCGAATAGCAACAGACAGCACAGGTTGAGGGCTCGGTCCTACAATACTGTGGGCCACGTCGCCCCACCCCCACCCTTGCTCCAATCCACCCCTTCAGACTGCAGCCCCCATTGCAAGCCCAGATTGTTCCTCATCGTTCTGACTGACTGGCTGTAAATTAGAAGTTGCCAGAACCTCTTCCTCAGGTTTAGTTAGTTTGCTAGAGCTGCAAGCTCCATTGGTAGCAGGAGCTGAGAGCGGACCCCAGGGGACCCTACACAGGCCCACCCCAGCCACAAACCGAATTACCACCCCACCTGGCAGGAGGGGCAGCTGCGGCAGTCCGCCCCAGTCACCAAGCCCGCAACACGGAGCAGCCGCCCAGTCAGGCTCGCCGGGCAGCAGCGCAGGGAGCTGCCCCTCAGGTGGCTCTCACATTGGGGCTGCCTGTCTATGGGGACAAGAAAGCCTTTGCCCAGTAGGTTTGGGGAATAGTAAAATGGTTGGTTCAGTGTAAGAAAGGTATGGTTTTCATCAGCAGAAATGACATGAAGGAAGATTTATTTGTATACCAGACCACCCGCCAAAAAAGAAGAACCCCAATAAGTACCTTCACAGAGTAGGAGATGATGATGTTGTTGATGTAGGAAAGGGCTTGAAGGCAGCAAATGCGACAGGCCCTGGTGGAGCTCCAGTGCAAGGCAGAAAACATACCACCGACTGTAGTCACTGTAGTCGCTCTATACCTGGCAAGGATCCTCCACGCAGTTTAGAGCAGAATTACTAGAATTAGTGCAAGTGGGAAAAGAAGGAGGGCTGGGAAAATGCTCCCGCAGGCGAAGCCCAACAGCATCACCCTCCCATAGGTGAGGTTCCCACCTTACTAGGGTGGAGACTCAAATGGGTGAAAACCAGTCTTCAACCCTCCAGGGCAGGGAGAGGTGATGGAGGGAGTGGACAACCATGGTGCAGGAGAATCTGGTAGACCAGGAGGACAGAATACCTAGATGGGGTGCAGACCAGGGGTCTCCCTCACCACACAGTCTAGAGAGGATCACAGTGCAGAAAGGAGGGAAAAAAAATCAAGGAATGAGACCCAAAGGCCAGCAGCCACCTCACCGTCAGTGTCTCTGCAACTTCAATTACCAATGCACATGGGAACTGAAAACAGCCAACCCACCAGCTGAGAGTTCATCCCTCCCGAGCTGAGCAGGGTGGGACTAAGAAAATGCAGGCTTACCATGTCACCCATCCTCTGGTTTAGTCATCCAACATGAAGAAATGAATATGTAATTCCAGCAATAAAAGATGAACAAAAGATTAGAGCTGAAGACCATAAGTGCTTGCCTTTTGCCCATTGGCCATAAGAATAGAACTACCAGCATTACCTATGCAGCATGGTTTTTTTTTTAAATTATTTTACCTAAATACCTCTCTTTTTAGTAATGTCAAACATTTTTTTTTAAAGCCTGTTTTTTCCTCAATACACCTTTAAAGGTTTTTAAATTGTTTCATGTCTGGTCAAGTTGAGATTTTTAAGAGCCTCACTTTAAATTTGTAATAAAAGTTTGCAATTTTACTTAAAAAAAAAAAAGTCAACAAGAGCAAGCACCTATTAATAAAAATCTTAGATAATAATAAAAATATTGCTAGAGTGGCTCACAGAACTCAGAAAGCCCACTTACTAACTACATTACGATTTATTACAAAAGGCTATAGCTCAGAAACAGCTTGATAGAAGAGATGCATGGCATAAGGGCACAGAGCTTCCAAGCCCTCTCCAGGCATGCCTTTCTCCCAGCACCTTCATATGCACCTCAACCTTGAAGCTCTCTGAACCCTGTCCTTTTAGGTTTTTATGGAGGCTTTCTTACACAGAAATGCTTGATTAACCCATTGACCATTGACAAATGATTTAACCTCCAGCTTCTCTCCCTTCCCCAGAGGTCAGGGCAGGGAGTGGGACTGAAAATTCCAACACTCCAACACAAGTTTGGTTGCTCTGGTGACCAGCCCCATCCTTACGTAATCTAGGGGGGCTTTCCTGAAATCGCCTTATTAACATAGCAAAAGACACTCTTACCCGCCCCCTCTCAGCACTTAGGAAATTCCAGGGATTTTAGGAGCTCCTCACCAGTAATGGGGAGAAAGACCAAATACACATTTCTTATTATAAATCACAGGAGGTGCCTCCTGTTATTCGGGAATTTAAAGTCATAATCAATAGGCTAGTGAGGAGTCATAACCAGTATGCCTGGATTGGTCTTTTTCTAAACTATACAATTCTTTCCACTCAATTTTACTCACATTTGTAAATTATTAGCCCCATGGGTGTTTGCTTTTAAAAGAGTATGCGTATCAATGTTCTAGCTCTAGAAGCAGTGTGTTTTTATTACCTGGATCCTTTTCAGAAATGTAGATGATGATTCAGTAGATTTTGTCTGGGACTTGAGATTCCGCATTTCTGTCAAGTTCCCTGTGAAATCACTGGGCTGGTTCACAGCCTCCTCTTGAGTAGCAAAGATTGAGAAATCTGGTGTTGATACTTCCAAATCTCTGTAAAGTAATAGGTAAAACGCCTGAAATTGTAAAATTGTGATACAGCAAATGGTTGAACACTTTTTGAGGATCAAGTGAAGTCCACCCTCTGAATCTTAAAAGATCATGATAACTTGTAGATTCAATTAGGAGAGCTATTTTCTGGAGAAACAGGTGGGATGAATGTAATGGCGCTGGTCTTCAGCCCACAGTTTGAGTAATAAGGTCTTTTTCTTGTTTTCCTTTCAGCTTCATTGAGATATAGTTCAACATAAAACACATACAAGCATTTTCTGAGCCTTACATGGATGTAAATTCCAAGCTATCCAGTGTTCGAAATTAATAACCATCATTAAAAAGTAAACATTCTGAGCCACTACGCGCTCTACAGAACTAAATCGTATTTCTTTTTGGCTACTGATCCACTTCCCCTAATGGGACTTAGCAAGAAATAGAACTACCCATGCCTAAGCACCTCTTATTTTAAAGAAGGAAATGAGTATAAGGTTAACACCGAGCTTTTCTGGAACTATTGACGTGGGGTTGATAACACAGCACATCCAAAAGAACCTGGTGAGTCAGATCAGGGATTTGTGCTGAAAAGCAGGGGGTGAGCAGATGGATAGCAGGAACTGGTGCTGGAGATTATGGGTGCGGATGGATCACTCAACAGCTGGCCACAGCCCACGAAGGCAAGAGCACATGCCAGAGCCACACTAGGTAGACTGAAGACAAAATTTAGACATTAAAGACTGACTTTTACTCACTGTTTGTGCACATGTGTGTTTTTTCCCTGATTATAACGATAAGTCATGTTCCATGTAGAAAATGGGGAAGTAGTAGAAAAATATAAAGAAAACAGCCTATCATTAAATCATAACATCATAATAATAATATTACATAATAATGTAATAATATCACCTTTATCATTGCATCTATAGTTACATCTTTTTTTAAAGCTTACCTTTGAAAAAATCTTTGGTTAACATATGAAGTCTAAAATGTTATGAACCATAGACGCCTTCAAGAACTGGGAGTTAATGACATATATAACCAGTGGGTGGGCTATCTAGATCTAGAGAGAGGAAGCATGGTGCCTTGGGTCTTTGTGCTTTCATCTGCTATATGCCCTACCAAGACTGCTATTTGGAGAAAATCAGGGAAACCTCCTATAGGGCAATATTTAGGTGCTAGCCCAGATTATCCAAAAAAATACTTAACTCCCTTTCTGCCCAGTTTAGGGACTCAGACACAGGTATATATTTGATATAAAATACTGAACTATTTTGAAATATATTTGAGTATGACTGCATTAGAATAGTGGTTCATATTTTTCTTTTCTCAAACTAGCAAATATCATATGGAGTCCAGAGAAAAGTTGACCAACATGTCTAAAAGAACAGATGTCCCTAACCAATACTTTGAGCACTTATTCTCTTAGAATATTAGCTGCAATGGTAACATAATCCTTCTGGATATTTTGTCATGTTTGGATTTTTTTTTTTGACTGTCCATGAAAATGAGTTGTTGGTATTATTTGTGATTCCTGATATTAAAGGGAAATCATAGTTTGTAAATTTTGAAACTTTTCTTATGTTTTACAGTTTATAACGAACATTTTTTAAAGACTCAAGCTAGGTTAATGGTCAAACTGTTAAAGCATGAGTCCACAGGATGCCTCACCTCTGAGAAAGACATTTAGTGGTCAATTTATAAGGTTCTATTTTGTGGAGTACCAAAAACGGTCATTTTCAAGTGAGCAACACTTTTAATCCCAATTTTGCCCTCTGAAAACCACTTAAGTATTGCCCAGTTCAAGGGCATACATTATAGCCAATTCCAAGTAATATAATTCACACTCTTTCTCGAATACTATAGTATATGTTTTTTTTCTTTGAAAAAAGAATTGTACAATATATGATGACATCCAGGTCCCACTGCAAACTTCACCACAGATGAGAGATTATTGTATAGTTTCTTGGAATGTGAGCTCTCAAAGGGCAGCTGGGGAAGATGGATGTGTCTTCTCAGTTCCTTTGGTTTCCTAGGAAGTTGGTATACAATGTGGAGATTCACCGTGTCTGCTACTTCAGAGAAATGTTCATTATACTTATTTTATTTCTCAAGACATTTCTCCTGTGCTTAAATAAATGGAGTTTTTTCTTGTGCCAGTGGGAGTTCACCACTTCTTATTTAGACAATGCACAGATAAATTGATTTCTTTCTTTCTTTTTCCTTTTCTTTCTCTCCTTTTTTGGAACACCGCCATGTCATTCACTTAGGTATTTTCTGTGGCTGCTCTTACACTAAAAGTTAGAGTTGAATAATTGAGATGGAGACCTTTAGACTTTTTAGCGAAGTCTAAAATATTTGCTATCGGCCCTTTATAGAAAAAGTTTGCCAATGCTGAGTATAGAGGGATGGCATAGAGGAACCATCCACTTCTTCACACATTAACCGTTATTCATCTAACAAATACTTGGGTTCTTTATCATATAAACCAATGGAAAGAAAAGAGAATCTTGACCACCCTTCTGGCAATATGCAGAATAGATAAACCTTGAACCACACTTCCAGTGAAAACACTTTGATTGACAGGTAAAATAAAACTTTAATTACATTACAGAACTACCAGGAATTTTTGGTTTCCTTGGAATTAAAAAATATTGTGATGGTGGGAATCCAGATACATAAGGCAGTACTAAAACTAACTTTGGCCTCACAGGCCTTTGTATAACAAATGATCTTGCTCTTTGGTTTTGATGTCTGTGCAAAGTGCACAGGATTTGAAACAAATTTACTGCCTGCATAAAACAGGATGTGCTTTAGGAGCCTGTTGCATGACTTCCGCTGCTCTTCTGGTTTAAGAGTGAACTAGAAATAAACTTCCATAAAGAGGAGGAATTTCCTATACAAATTTTGGTGGTAGGGGGAGAGGGCTGAAGGAACATCTCTGAGACTTCATAACACAAGCGAGCCTTGTTTGAATCCGAATTAATATGTCCTTTGTGGAAAAATGAAAAAAAAAAAGCAAGCAAATAGAAACAACTGATGCAAACAATTTATTTTAAAGTAGGACCTCACTTAATGGTCTGGGACTTCATGGAGATAAACAGAAGTACACTTGGAAGGAAATTAGTTTCAACCTCAATTACTTTCAGGCCTCAAAGAATTCTCAAAGATCAAGTTACAAAGAGGAGCATGAATAATCAAAAATGAAAACTCGTACATACACACAAGGAAATAGATCACCATGACAGCCAGTAGAAATAAGCCATGGCAATATTAAACCTGAAAAGATTTCAGGTAGTAAATTTACACAAATATAAAATAAAAACAAAACATTATATAAATATAAAATACAAATATGTTTAATATGTTTAAAAGTTGGGTAGGAAAATGTGAATAAGAACTATAGAAAGATCAAGCAGACTTGAAAAATCTGACAATATATTATTCACAATTTGAAAATATTTCAAAAGATGGGTTAAATAGCAAACCATACAGAGTTAAAAGGAGTATTAGAGAACTGAAATATCTGAAGAAATCATCCAGAAAACAGCACAGAAAGGTAAATAATAGGATGGATAACAAACATGGAAGAAGGCAGGTTGAAAATGTGTTGTAGGGAAAAGACACCACCTATATCTCATAGATTCCTAGAAGGGATAAGTAGAATATAGACGAGTCACTGCCTTGAGAAATAATGGCTAGGAATTCCCAGAATTGGTGGAGAACCCTTCATTTCCAGATACAGAAGTCTCAAAATAAATCCAAACCCAGAAACCTTGCTCCTAGAATCTGCAGAACACTGAAGCACAGAAAATACATAAAAAGCCACTCTGAGTAAAAGCAGTTTACACACAAAGAAAAGATGATTAGACTAAGCGGACATTGCAATCAGTATTGGAAAGTGACAGAAAGTATGGGGTTGTGTTTTTAAGCAGCGTACAGAAAATAATTGCCCACCTACAAAAACTCTCCTTCAAAAACAAGGCAACTTGAAGAAAATTCCTAAAAAATGAGCCTGAGAGAGTTTATCACCAACAGTCTCTTCCCAAAAGGAATTCTAAAATAGGTCCTTTAGAAAGGAGGTCAGTAAGAGAGAGAGAGAGATTGAGACATAGAAAAGGTTTGTGGGAAAATCTAAACATTGACTAAGTCTAATTTAAAGATATAATTAGCCAAAATATAATCACCAAAATAGTTTTTGTCTGGAGGAGATGACTGGAGTTAAAGAAGACTGATTATCTTTAGGTTTTAGGTTAAGTATGATTATTAAAATTAATAAGGCAATCCTAACAGAAAAAAAAATGTGTATATGGATCTCAAATTATGTGGAAAATTATAATGAAAGTAGTATCAATCAATACCAAAACTCAATATAAAAAAATCAAATGAATAAAAAAAAGAACAGAAAAAAAGATAGGATAAATAGAAAGCACCAACTAGGGGTGTCTGGGTGGCTCAGTGGGTTAAAGCCTCTGCTTTCCACTCAGGTCATGATCCCAGGGTCCTGCGATCAAGCCCCACATTGCATCGGGTTCTCTGCTCAGCGGGAAGCCTGCTTCCTCCTATCTATCTCTACCTGCCTCTCTGCCTACTTGTGATCTCTGTCAAATAAATAAATAGATCTTAAAAAAAAAGCACCAACTAAAAATGTAAATATATAATTATACTCAATATAGATGAACAAACTTTTTAGTTAAAAGACAAAATGGATTAACCATTAGGAAGTAGAATGAATTAAAAAAAAAGACAAGGGGCGCCTGGGTGGCTCAGTGGGTTAAAGCCTCTGCCTTCAGCTCAGGTCATGGTCCCAGGGTCCTGGGATCGAGCCCCGCATCGGGCTGTCTGCTGGGCAGGGAGCCTGCTTCCTCCTCTCTCTCTCTGCCTGCCTCTCTGCCTACTTGTGATCTCTATCTGTCAAATAAATAAAATCTTAAAAAAAAAAAAAGACAAAATGGATTTCAGCCTTAAACAAATGAACACACAAACTTAAATTATAAGATGGAAAAAGATGTACAAGGCAAACATTAACTAAAGAAATCTGGTCCAGATATAGTAGTATAATATAAAGAGGTTTAAGGCTTTTGCCTTAAAGACATTGATATAAAGTAGGTGAGGATATTGATGAAAATTTCCCTTAATTAGAAAGATACAGACATTCTAAACTTTATGTGTCTAAAAATATAACTTCAAAATGCACAAAGTAAAAATTAATAGAACTACAAGATAAGATTTGGGTATGTATACCAGCATATTGGGAGATTTGAAAACATCTCTTGAGGAATTCACAGATCAGACAGAACTAAACAATCCAATGAACTTAATAGAAGAAATAAACAGACAATACCATTCTCAGTAACTGGAAGATATACAGAAAAGTTACCACATTTGATCAAGTCTCAATGTCTAATTAAACAATTAGAAAAAGAGCTGAAAATAAGTCCAAGGATATTAAGAGCAAGGAAATAACACATAAGAGGTATAATTAATAAAATACTAAAAAAAGAAATAGGGAAAATCAATAAAACTTAAATTGGTTCTTTGAAAAGACCAACAATGAAATCAATGGCCCTCTGAAAAAAATGAAAAAAGGCAAAAAAAAAAAAAAAAGTATTAGGAATGCTGAGAAAATGAAAACTCATCAGGATTTAGAAAGATAATAAAAGGACATTAGGAACACCTCTATGTAGTCAAACTTGAGATCACATGAAAAGGCAAATACCTAATGTAAGTTACCAGAAGAGAATTAAAAAAAAAAAAAAAAAAGAACATATAAATGACCTATATCCATTAGAAATTGTATCAGTAGTTAATTTTCTTCTCAGAAATCATTACCATACAATTTTACTGGAATTTTTTAAAAAAGATTTTATTTATTTATTTGTCAGAGAGAGCGAGCGAGCACAGGCAGAGGCAGAGGGAGAAGCAGGCTCCCTGTTGAGCAAGGAGCCCTATGTGGACTCCATCCCAGGACGCTGGGATCATGACCTGAGCTGAAGGCAGCCGCTTAACCAACTGAGCCACTCAGGCATCCCTTTACTGGAATTTCTCACCAAAGTTTTAAACAACTGAGGATTCTAATCTTATAAAATTCTTTCAGAAGTGAGAAAAAAGGATTCTGCAATGCAATTGATATTTTTGAGAGAAAGACAGTATAAAAAAGGATGATTATAGACCAGTTTCATCATGAAATTAGACTTAAAAACTTAAAGTATTAGTGGAGTTGAGTAATGTATAAAGGGAATTTTTTAACCAGAGCCAAAAAACCCCCCAAAATAAACAAACAAAGAAAAACAATAAAAAAATACAAAATAAAACAAAAAACATATCTGATGGTGACATATTGAAAGCTTTTTCCTCTTCTTCCTTTTCTTCTCCTCCTCCTCCTCCTCCTTCTTCTTCTTCTTCATCATCTTGCTTCTCCTCATCCTCCTCCATTTTTTGGTATGGACCTGGATAATGTGATTTAAAATGTGTATGAAGAGCAATTAAGCCAAGGAAGAAGTTTGGAGGACATGCCCTACATGATACTAATTTCATATAATGTTACAGTAATTAAGATATATGGTATTTTTACAGGCTTAGCCAATAGAGGAGTGGAACAGAAAAGAGGGGCTAGAAGGAGACTCCCAGTTCCTTTAAGGCAGCACTGACACACAGATCAATGGTGGAAAGTACTGACTGTAGGAGTTGTTCCAAGACAATTCCTTGTCAACATAGGAAAAAATGAAACCCTTTCCGTGCATCACTCCCTAAGTTGCAGTGTATAAAAATACAGTTCCAAGCATTACAAGCCTTAAATGTGAAAGGCAACTTCTAATTTTTAGAAGATAATATAGGAGAATATATTTATGCTGTTGGCTTAGGAAAGATCTCTTAATGAAAACACAGAATTAGCAAATTACAAAGGCAAATTTGACTTCATAAAAATTACAAATATTTGTTTATGACTAGATATCACCAGGTGAAAACAGGCTGTAACTGAGAAGAATTTAATAACATATATATGCATTGACAAAGGGTTTGAATTTTTGAATCTGTAATATACAAATATATTCTACAAATTTATATGTATAAAGCAAATAATGCCAAAGAAGAGGTAGACAAACACCTTGAATGTATACTTCATGATAAAGGATGTGTGGCTAGCAAACAAACAAAAGGAAGGTGTTTGACTTCATTAGCAATCATGAAATTACAAATTGAAAGGACAAGGACATTCCTAGTTAGCAGATTGATAGAAGTTTAAAAAGTCACAAAGTCTCGTGTTGGTAGGAATGTGAAGCAGCAGGAACTTTCATACAATGTAATTGGGAATGAAAGTATTGAGGTCATTTAAGGAATAAATCTGTATCATATAATAAGGTAGAACGTGAAAATTCCCCACAATCAACCACTATGTACCTACTATTTATCGTGGAGACAGGTAAAAGATATAATGCATAGGTATCTTGTTTAATAAAATAGCAAAAAACATGGAAAATATCCCAGATATCCATTAACAGTTGGATGAATAAATGAGTTTTGATACATTCCTGAAGTGCAATATTATACAGCAGTACAAATGAATATTCTACAACCGCATGCATAATAATTAAGTCTAAAAAGTATAATACTGAATGAAAAAACCAAGGCATAGATTATGTCCAATGTGATTTCATTAATAAAACAAAACATAACAAGCAGAATCAAATAACCTAGTATTTACTATAAAACATAAATAAGGTAAGGGAATGATACAGACTGAATTCAGGATAGTGGTGGGTCACTGACATTGATGTGATCAGGAGGTGGCTTCAAATATATCAATAATGTTACTCTGAGGCTGGGTAGTGATTGTGTAGTTGCTTGTTTTATAGTTGTTTTTCAAGTATAGGTTATTCGTATGTTATAAATATTTTTCAATGTATGCTTAATTTAAAAAAGGAAAAAAGGGACTGCTATAATTCCAGTTATAGTCTCTTCTGCTATATATGTGCTTCCGTAACATGAATTAGCTCTTACACAATTTGTAAATATGGAATGATATCTATTTAGAATGGAAATTATCTGAAATCACGTGCAATTCATATTTTGTGCGAGCAAGTAATAACATTTAGACTCAACATGTTAACACAGCTGAGCGTTTGGACGTGGAAGAAAGGGGCACTAGTCTCTAGTGTCCATTGACTTCAAGCTCTTTCCGTGGTGTGATTTGACCATGTGCTCTCTCTTGGATGACCTCATTGAGCAGTTCTCCAGGGCTCATTTTGTTCTTTTTCACATACTTCACCAACCTCTCCTTACACTCCTTTCCACCATCATTATTTAAAAGTAAAGTCCCATATTTATCATAGTGTATCTTTATTTATTAAGTACTTAATATGTCTTTTAAACTATGCAAGTATTTTAAAAGTTAGGATTCTTGTTATTAGTGTGCTCTAGTTATAAATTTCATACGTTAAAGTTATAGGTGCTCCACATCTTTTTCCTTTAAAATTTGTCTTTTAAAATTTTCTGATTTAGTAAAGGATGAAGGTTACATTTTTCTAGACATGCACACATTATGTTTCCAGAGAAATCCCTATTTCCATTGCTTTTCATTAGATTTAGTCTTATGCAGACTAAATTATTAAGTTAACATTTATTACTAAGTTATGTATATTAATTAATAAAAACATTTACTGTTTGCTCTCCACATATGCAACCCAATGATCCAGTGCTAGGTGCTGAGGGAAATATACATGGGCAATAACATAATATTTGATCCTAAGTGCCCCAAACCCTACCTTCAAAACCCTTACTTCAAAAAGTAAGGTT
Source organism: Taxidea taxus jeffersonii (assembly GCA_003697995.1). Taxonomy (NCBI): domain Eukaryota; kingdom Metazoa; phylum Chordata; class Mammalia; order Carnivora; family Mustelidae; genus Taxidea; species Taxidea taxus. The sequence continues at coordinate 28,545 of RCUC01167399.1, read as the reverse complement.
AAATTATTAGCAGTCAAGGTCCTGTAGAATCTTGACCTAATCTACCTTTCTGGTCTCCTCTTACAACATTTGTCTTTTCATTCTCTGTTCTCTACCCATATTGAATTATTCTCTATTCTTCACACATACATCCACACACCATGAGGTTGAGAGGAGATAAGCAAACTGTAGAACTTTAATCTTACCAATCTTTTCTTCCTCCTGCTGATAGTGTTAATTTCCTACAACATTATTCATATTACACAACATTCCCTTCTCCTATTTAAAACCTTTAGTGGTATAGACAATTAGGGATCTATTTATTTCACAGTGCCAATAGATCCTTCGGTGTATGGTCCCAACTTTCATTTAACACATCCTCCTCACTGACCCCATGCTTCAGTTGACCTCAACAGTCATAATTCCCTAAACATACCAGGGATTTCTATGGTTTCAGGTTTTGTCTCAGGTTGCCATGTTGTAACAGTGTTTTGCCTCCATAAATCCTCTTTCTGTATTTGTTTGAAAGTTTACTCAATCATCAAGGCCCACATAAAGGGCTACATATTCCATGGGGCCCACCTAGTAGACAGAAATAAATATTTATAGAATAAATGAGCTTTGTTTACCTGGTTCTTTATGGTGTAATCTTGTGTGTGCATATTTACAGTTTTGTTAGTATTTTATTTGTTTGGTTTTCCACCACAGCTTAAGTTTTCAATCTTAGCTTCAGTGCTGATTCAACAAGCTTGGGCAAGAAACCTAATTTCTTTGAGCCACAGTTTTTCTCCATTGTAACACAGGAATAGCAGTTTGATGTAACTCATAGGAATGTTGTGAGGGACAAAATAACTATTTAGTTAATGGCTAAGTGCTATACACACATTGTATGTAACTGTTATAGTTAATACAAGTTTCAATAACTGTCTGAAGTTGAAATCCCGTTTACGTATTTCTACTCAAACATAAACTCGCTAACTTCTTCTTCTTTTTTTTTTTTTTTAATTTTATTTATTTAGTTGACAGAGAGAGATCACAAGTAGGCAGAGAGGCAAGCAGAGAGAGAGGAAGGGAAGCAGGCTCCCTGCCGAGCAGAGAGCCTGATGTGGGGCTCGATCCCAGGACCCTGGGATCATGACCCGAGCCGAAGGCAGAGGCTTTAACCCACTGAGCCACCCAGGTGCCCCTCGCTAACTTCTGACGGTACTGACAAGTGGGATGCTCCTGGTTTTCCACTATAATTTTAATTTTTATTCCAGGTAATTAGATTGTGAAGTCCATAAGGACTACTTCATTTAGTTCTGTATCTTATATCTAGGAGGCATTATCAAACGGGTGAATAAGTAAAACATTATTAGTTAGTATAAAACATAGCAACTTGAACAGAGGTTGGCAAGAGGCTAAGTATATTAAATATACTTTTCGAGAGATAGATTTTTCAACGGGAGAAAAATCCAAATCACTTTTAAAATCATCTCATACTTAAGCATTTAATTGAGCAAGCATTTCCTTTATCAGCCTCCCCATCGTTAACAGGGACTATGAAATCTTGCTGGGTACTTGGTTGCCTTTTATATACTTATAAGCAGCAAAGCATATAAAAAATTAAATTAGTAACTTGTTTAAACCACCACTCATAAGAAAGATATGCCTATTGAATACATGCTTACCTATAAAATGGATAAGTTATTCTCTCTTCTCATATGGATTTTATGTTGCTGAATTCCAGAGTCCAAAAAACCAAAAATCAGAGCCAGGACAGTGGAGTCAGACTCCCATATGTCCCATGTGATACCAGTTCCCATTGTCCTGCATTCTATTTTTTCACCCATCTGTGACTCAGTCTTCATCCATGAAATGAGGCTAAAATGGTCCCTAACTCATTGGATTATTTGAGAATTAATAATGCAATAGATATCAACCTTTGCCATAGTGCCTGGCTCATAGCAAATACTCAAATCATGTTAGGTGATACTGTCTTTGTTTTTGTTTTTGCTTTTGTGGCTGTTTTTATTATAACCGTTTTCCTATGCCTTGAACACACACATACACACCCAAGTTTTTCTAAGATTATAAATACCGATAGCCCTACCTTCACATCTCCTCGGACGGTAGCCTAGAAAGACATTCATCTATAGAAGGCTGGGATCTTTGTCACCTTTAAAACTTTAGCAGAGGCTGGAAACTGCAGGACGACACATACACAGGGCAGGCAGAGAGCAGGAAAAGATGAAGGAGGTTGATTTTCCACAAATTATTCTCTCAAGACCTTCTAGATAAATGAGATTGGATCCCACATTAAAAGATGAGGACAAGATCCAGCAAACCACAGACTGCAATGACTGTCAATGTGGTGTTTTAATATATTTCACTTAATGGTGTTCTCCATCTAGTTCAGAGAATTCAGAACCATTTTCCCCAGTAAGATGATAAGATACCCAAGGTCAGGGAAGAATACATGTTAAATCTTCTATATTATGGGACACAATAATGAACATCTTGTAGATGAGAAGAAAGGAATTATGGATATTTTTCCTTTTTAACATTTGGAGTCTGTCCTGGTTTCTATCTACTTTGGTTAAATGTGGTTGATTTTCATATTCTTTTGAGAATATGTGGCTTTGTAGTATTATAAGGAGATAAAAACAGTCAATGGCAGAAAAACAATTTCTAAAATGCTCATCTGAAATGATGACTTTAATTTCTAGTTCTGGCTAGATATGATAAGTAAATATAGTTACCACAGTTAAAGGTGCAGTTATTGCATATCTGCTTTACCCTTTTAGACGTGTAATCACACACATGGTTTGTCTTATTCACTTTTATGTGTCCCATCGAAACTTGCAAATTACCCCTTCCTAGCTGTGCACTTGCAGATAAATTGGTTCACTTCTGTAACGTCTAGCTCCTTTAATAGCAAATGGGAATTAGGGTGCCTCTTCCACAGGGTAGTGAGAATTAAGTGAAACAATCTTTTTTAAAATATAGTATGTATTAAGTACATTATAAATTGTGGGTACTGGGGCTGGTGATGATAGTTGTAAGTAAGGAGATTCAACCAATATTTTTAAATGAACATTATCTCTCGAATCAACAACTTTAGAATTATTTGACTAACTTGGACATTGAGTAACCTACTATATGTAACTTGGTCTTTTTAGATGCAGAAAAATAGTGAATTTCAAATTGGAGAGTTTTTAGTTTAGCTTTGTTGTCTGATCACAAGTATTTCAAATATTTTAGAGAGGTAGGGAATATTAAATGCTTGGCTTCCTCAATATTTCTCTGTCAGTTGACTGTAATCATTGTAATTGTAAAAAAAGAAAGATTTTACTCTTTCTAAATCACTTTAATTTAATCCTTCTGGCTTTTTTTTTTTTTTTAAGGATTTTTAAAAAATGAGCCCTACTGATACCCTTCCTGTGGAATTCAGGAAGCTTAAAGAGTTGCCGTCTCTATTTTTTGGGGGGATATCTTCTAGAACACTCATTAATAAACTGTGAAGCCCCTAGAAGAAAACATAGGGAAAACACTCCTTGATATGGGTCTTGGCAATTATTTTTTTGGATATGACACCAAAAGCATGGCAACAAAAACAAATATGAACAAGCAGAGGAAAAAGCGCTGGAGTAGGTGATGCTACTAAAAAACAAATGGGTCTATATCAAACTAAAAAGCTTCTGCACAGGGAAAGAAATGATGAGCAAAATGAAAAGGCATCCTATGGAAGAGGAGAAAACATTTGCAAAACCGTGTACGGATAGAGGTTAATACCCAAAATATGTAAGGAACTCTTACAACTCAAAAACAAAACAAAAATATAATCCTATTTAAAAATGGCCAAAGGATCTGAATAGATATTTTTCTAAAAAAGTTATATTAATGACCAACAGTTTCATGCAAAGGTGCTCAACATCATTAATCATTAAGGAAAAGCAAATCAAAACCACAATGAGATATCACCTCACATTTGTTAGAATGGCTATTGTTAAAAAGACAAGAGGGAGCCTGGGTGGCTCAGTGGGTTAAGTATCTGCCTTCAGCTCAGGTCATGATCCCAGGGTCCTGGAATCCAGCCCCACATGGGGCTCCCTGTTCAGGGGGTAGCTTGCTTCTCCCTCTCCTCCCTGTTGTGGTCTCTCTTTCTCTCTATCTCTGTATCTGTCTCTCTCTCTCTCTCTCTCTCAAATAAATAAATAAATAAATAAATAAAATCTTAAAAAAAAAAAAAAAAAGACAAGAGATAACAAGTGTTGGCCAGGATGTGGAGAAAGGGAACCCTTGGGAACTGTTGGTGGGAATGCAAGCTGGTGCAGCCACTCTGGAAAACAGTATGGATATTCCTCAAGAAGTTAAAAATAGAACTATCCTATGATCCAGCAATCCGACTTAGGGGTATATATCAAAAGAAAATACAATCACTATATCACTGTGGCACCCCCATGTTCATTGCAGTGTTATTTACAATAACCAAGACATAGAAACAACCTGACTTTCAACAGATGAATGGAGAAAGAAAACGGGGTATATATACACAATGGAATATTATTCAGCCAAAGGGAGGAAAAAAGGGAAATGATGCCATTTGCAACAATACTAATGGACCTTGAAGGTAATATACTAAGTGAAATAAGCCAGACAGAGAAAGACAAATACTGTCCTATCTTACTTATATGTGGCATCTTAAACACTGAACTCATAGAAACAGAGCAGATATCTGGCTGCTGATGGGGAGTTAACATGGGAAAATGGGTAAAGGTGTCCAGAGAATATAAACTTCTAGTTAAAAGGAAAATAAGTTCTGGGGATCCAATATACAGCATGGTGACTATAATTAACAATATTATATTGTGAACTTGAAATCTGTTAGAGAATGAATCTTAAAAGTTCTCACCACACACATAAATTGATAAATATGTGAGGTGAGGGATGTGTTAACTAACCTTATTGTGGTAATCATTTTGCAATATATACATATATAAAATCATTGTGTTGTATACCTTAAATTTACACAATGCTGTATATCAATTATATCTCAAAGCCAAAAAAAAAAAGAAAGAAAGAAAGGAAGGAAGAAGGAAAGGAAAAGAATACCGATTGGTCAAGAATTAGTGATTGTGTCTCCTTAATACTAGAATGATTTGTTCTGTTAACTACCATAGCCACAGGGTTCCAAGAAGTGAGGTCCTATATGTAGAAATAGTTATATTCTTTAACTTCAGTAATTCTGATTTCTCATGTTATACTTAGTAAAATGAATGACAGTAAAATCTAGTTATTTTTTAACTGTTTGAATATTATCAGAGGGTTTTAAAAAATAGCAATTTACTCTAATTTTAATATTCCTTGGGTAATATTGAAATAAAACAGTTCTGTGTAATTTAGCCTTAGATAAAAGCATGAGCATATTTGGAACATAAACCTAATTCTATCTTTTGTTGAGCTGCCTAATTTAGTAAAAGCATTTCAATAGTACTTCTTAAATGTAGTATGACTTAGAATACTGGAAGCTGCCCAGAATATAAAAAAAGGAGAATAATTTATATTTAATTGGTCTAAACCTACCTTTCCTAGGTCAATAAGAAGAGAAACCAGCAGCATTAATCAAGATAGAATTATCAGCTGATTAATCAGTGTTCTAATTACTGCATAGTTCTTTACCTTTTCAGTTTTAATTACTAAACCGCATTGTCTTTTCCATATGGCTAACATGTACTTTTTCTCCTACTGAAATCATTAAGATAAAAATATACATTCTAGACATTACAACATCAAGTGTAAGAAATTGCTAGTGCTTCTTAAGAATTTCCCCAAAAGGTATAAATAAACTACTAGAGCATACAAGAAAAGAATGATAAATTCATGGCTCTTTAAGTGGGCACTGAGACTCTGATTATGAAATGAAGCTTTTTGAGAAAGTGGGTCTCGCCCGTCCTATTTCCTCAAGTGAATTTGTTTAAATTGTTTCTGAATCCTATTGCAGTTAAATATAAATTAGAAAAATACATGGGAGAATTCAAAAATGTTTCAGCAAAGGCCCGAGTATTTCTTTTTTAGATGTATTTATGTGGAATATGTTGACTTCACTGCGTGGTTTTCACCCTCAGCCCTGATGACGTCCAGTCTCCATGGTTCTCCGTTGTTGGGAGCTGTCCCGGGCCCTGTAGTAACCTGTTCAGTAGCATCCCTAGCCTCTACCCATTAGATGCCAGTAGCAACACCTACACAACAGCTAACCCTGATTTTCCACAAATAAAAATGTCTCCAGACACTGAAAAATATTTCCTGGGGGTGACAACACACCCTCCCCACACCATTGGAAACTACTGATTTCACTATATGGCTACTGTTAAGACACTTCTTTTAACACAGATATACTGTATAATATACACACCTTCCCAGATGAGCAGAATTTTTTCTGGGAAGGCACCCTTCCCAGATGAGCAGAACTTTTTCTATAGGTCACATATTTTGATATAAAACTTTCCAGGCACGTGGATGATATAATGGGGGTGATCATCATGGTGATGACAGCAATAACTAATGTTCACTGAGCACATCGCTGTCAGTCGCTGTGTGAAGGGTCTGTATGCATTACTTTATTTAATTTTCAAAGTAGCTCTATAAGGGAGGCCTACTCCCTCTCATAGAGTTCAGCAAGCTCGAACAATGCTCAGGCCACATAGTTGGGACTTCCATACCACTTCGGTAGACATAATTCAAAATAACTATCCCCAAGGAAGATTTTTCATTTCTAAAGAGGCATGATTTTTTTTCTTTTCTTCCTTGAAATAATTTAGAACTTAGAGTACATCGTCAATTGTGGCCATCTCTAATATATTAAGGAAATTAATGTGGGATATTTGGGTTCATTTAAACATTACATGGGTATTACCCTAAAATTCCAAGAGGAACTTGTCGTTGAACTTAAAGACAGTTATGGGGCCAACTCTGGTGAAAGGAGGGTTGTGTTCATTTACTAATAATTAAAAGATGGTTTTCTCTGAAATGAAAAAATATTTTCAGCAAGTTGTCTTTCCTTCTTTCTTCCTCTTCTCCCTCTGTCCTTTCCTTCCTTCTTTCCTTCTCTCCCTCTTTCCTTCCTTTTCCATTCTTTAAAAGATGCTATGTTATCTCCATTATGCATTATGTATGCTTGAAATTGGAAAACCTTTGAGCTTAGCTACCACTTGCAAGGTAGTGGCTTTAGCACTAATTCATTCTATCTGTATGGTCTGAATGTACAAATCTGAATGCTGATGTGGCAAAGAACTAACTTACCTTTTAGCTACCTCATTCAGGCCTAAGTATTTTCCCCACCAAATAGGCTTAACATTTTACCCCCTTACTAAAAATTATTGTTTTTCATTTTAGATTTGGGCTTAGATGACATGAATTCTAATGTGCCCATCCTAGACTTTCAATTATTTGTAGCTCCACTTTTCAGAGAAATATATTTAAAAAATTGGACCAAATGTGCATGATGGCTTCCAGCCTTAGAGCCTTGTGTAGGTATAGAACCCTTATATGACAATAGTCAACCTTTATATTTATAGTGACATATGGCTTGTGTAGGTATAGAACCCTTATATGACAATAGTCAACCTTTATATTTATAGTGATCCAGGTGTGACATATGGCTTGTGTAGGTATAGACATATGGCTTGTGTAGGTATAGAACCCTTATATGACAATAGTCAACCTTTATATTTATAGTGATCCAGGTGTGATGGGCTCCTTATTATTTTCAATTTATTTTTTTAAATATTTATTTATTTATTTGACAGAGAGACATATGGCTTGTGTAGGTATATGGCTTGTGTAGGTATAGAACCCTTATATGACAATAGTCAACCTTTATATTTATAGTGATCCAGGTGTGATGGGCTCCTTATTATTTTTAATTTATTTTTTTAAAGATTTATTTATTTATTTGACAGAGAGAGAGAGAGAGAGAGGGCGGGTAGTGGGGGAAGGGCAAAGGGAGAACGAGAGAGAGAATCTCCATCAGACTCCATGCAGAGCCTGATGCAGGGCTTGAACTCACAACCCTGAGATCATGACCTGAGCTGAAACCAAGAGTCTGACGCTTAACCCACTGAGCCACCAAGGTGCTCCTCCTTATTACCTTTTAGAGGCATCATAATAAAAGTACTTCTTGCTTTTCTTTTTTTGTAGGAGGGTGAAGAATACTTGCAAAGCCAGGACAGGAGATAAATGAGTCTATAATTTTTATATGGGGTACAGGGATTTTTGTAGGGCCTCCTCTATTTACTAAAGGGTTCTGTGTTCCTCAAGCATAATGTTATTGGAAAACGAACGGGCATAATGTTTAAATTACAAGAGGAAAACAAACTTGAAATGAAAATCATTTGCTGAGAACAATGGTCGATGAGTCCAGTTACCTCAGTCCCTCATTGTAACGAATTAAAATACCATTCCCTAAAATAGTATGTCAGTCATGTTCAGCTTGTTTTGCAGATGTCTGCTTGCAATTTTTGATAAGGATCTTGCATAAAGTGTTAAGCTGGTCAAACACAGCATGGAGAACAATTGGACGTTACAGGTACCTGGTGTCTTTATATAATACAAGAGTGCTACTACTCATCAGAGATCATGTTTCCATAATACTTAAAAAAGTATATCAGAGAAGCCAGGGAGGAAAAAAGGGAAAGAAAAGGATGGACACATTAAAGAAAACTAGTCAAAGGACAAGAACTGACAAAGTCACAAAAGAAGAAATACAAATTTAAATTCAAGGAAAACATGCCTTATCTTCTGATAAGCAAAATACTGTGAACAAAGCTACAGTGGGTTTCTCATTCTCTGCAAACAAATTAGCATAAATGTTTAAGACAATAATAACCCAACATTGTGCTGCAAGTTAGTGTAACTTTCTTGGAGGACAGTTAGGTGACATGCGAATGTAAGTTTTAAAATGTAAATTTACTTTGAGTCAGATATTTAATTTTTAGGAATTTTTTAAAAAATATAAACATGGGCACATAAATGTTAACAAAAATTTAACTAAAAGATTTTAGTTATTGCATGTTATCCATATTAACAAAGCTGTTATAATTAGAATATCACTGTTTTATAATACTGATTAGTGGATCAATACTGGACCTGCTAACATCAGGAAAAGACAGTTCAATATTATGTACCACCTGAGGGCATCATACCATATTGCCTATGAAATACTGCCAAAACATGGAACCTGAATCTGAACAAGATTCTAGATCCAAGTACCGATTTCTAGGAAATACAGTCAATAGAAGAACACACTAAATGATGCAAATGATGGTGTAGTCAGCAAATCCAAGACATGAGAAATACCAAAGATCCCCTGAACTATTTTTTTCTTTTTCTTATTTTCCCCAACAAATAAGTTGCAAAGGAATAAAAAGAGAGATGCAGAGAAATCTCTTGATTAAAAGAGACGTTGACTATTTATAGTGTATGAATCCTACTGGATACTCATCAATTTGGAGAAGGAGGAAAGGGGAAAGGGAGGTGAAGAGGGAGAGGGGGAGAGAGAGAGCACTGGTTGGATATTTGATGATACAAAGAATTATTGTAACTATTCTGAGGTGTGATAATAGTGTTGTGATTATGTTTTTAAAAAGTTCTTATCCTTTAAAGGGATAGGGGAGAGTATAGATGAAATAAAAATGACCGTGAGTGGACAGCTCTTGAGGCTGGGTGATGAGTACACGGTGGTTCATTAAATCATTTGTTGAAAATCAACAACAACCCTAAAAGTTTAACAATATGGCTTTGATTAAATAATTAATGGTATATCCATGAGATAAAATAATATGCAGTCACTAAAATGATCTTTATATTATATATTATGTAGACTATTTAAGACTATTTGGGCATTCAAAATGTTCATAAAATATTAATAAATGTAAAAAGGTTACAAAGCAGCACACAGGCAATTATCCCCTTCAAATACATAGAATGAAAGGAAAATCCCTGAAATTAATAGGAACTATCTCTGAGTGAGAGGATTATGGTGATTTTAATTTTCTTCTTTGTGCTTTTTTGTGTAATTTTCAAATAAATATACATCTATTTAGTTATTAAGTTTATAATATTATTAAAACAAGGAAAAGAACAAATATAGTTAAGAAAACTTTTCTCTGTAAGTGATGAAAACACAAATGTTGTGTATTCTATAAGAGTAGGAGGTTTTTTTTAAATGTAAACAAAGCTTTCTTTTACAGTTATGTGTTATAAAATAATGTATTACAACCACCTGCCTGGGAGAAGTCAAGGAAAATTAATTTTGTTATGTATATCTTGTTTAAGAAAGCAGTGAAGCCCCCTCTCCCAAAAAAAGCAGTGAAGTGTAGATTTTTTTTTTTTTTAACAAGTAAGGGTCAGAGAGGAGGAGTCTAGCATATACAGAACATCTGGATTAAGCTACATACAATACCCTTGCAATTCTCATTATAAACTGTTGAGGTTTACTTATATGTCTGTTTTATAGGTGAGGAAATAGAGATGTGAGTTCAGCAGCATATAACTACCAGAGCTGGGGGTCAAGCCAAGGTCGTCCTGGCTTCCACTGGGCCTCTTGGCACTGGGTGGAAATCTGACTCTTTTATTGGGCTGTGTATTTCCTCAGAGTCAAAATGGTGTTTTAGTATCACCATGCTATAAAAGCTAAAGATCATATTATCTATGTTGTTACCCAGTTTCTAGGATATTCTCACTGAAGGGATTAAAATAAAGTTTGAAACTTAAAATCTATTTCATTTGAGGAAAAAATTAAATGGTAAGAAATATCTAAATCCATAGTGTTTCCTGATAAATAATGCGATGACATCTGCTTCCTCTTGGTTTTTCTGATGGGGGCATCTCAGAGCACAGTAGAACACATATAATGACATCAGAAGTGTCTAAGGATCCCCTGGCTCTGTAGCCTTAACCAGTATAAACATCACATTCTTTGATACGACCATTTAAATCACTCTTATCAGGTAGGGTTTGGGGGGTGTGGGGTCCTTGTTTTGTTTTGTTTTACTTCAAGGGATACTTATTAAAGTACATGTAGTCGAGTATACAGAGTAGAATCCACTAACTGATAAGAAGTTGTTAGTTGGGGCGCCTGGATGGCTCAGTGGGTTAAGCCTCTGTCTTCAGCTCGGGTCACCGTCTCAGGGTCCTGGCATCAAGTCCGGCATCGCATCGGGCTCTCTGCTCAGTGGGGAGCCTGCTTCCGCCTCTTTCTCTGCCTACTTGTGATCTCTCTCTGTCAAATAAATAAATAAAATCCTTAAAATAAAAAGAAAGAAGTGTTAGTTGTCAAGGGGAGAGTCCAAAAGGAAGAATGAAACATGTAACAGGTGAACGTTTTAACGAGGGAGGTGACTTGTCCCTATTGGCACTTCCACCCCTTCCCTCCATAGCTTTGTTGAGCACCTGTTACATGCCAGGCTATCAACTAAGCAGAGTCTCAGAAAAAAAAATCTTTTAATATTAACTTTCAAAGAAGATAGACTAAAAACATTTTATATGGTTGTAGATACAGTGTTGAGTTAAGGCTAGGTTAGTTATTGGAAGGGTACACACACATGCACACTCACATATGTATGTAATCTTAGAAAATATTAATATATTTTAATTTGGACTGTAGGAAGACATTCAATATGGAAATCTCGGCACTTTATAGCAGTGTGCTTCAGAGACAAAGAATCGTGGTATTTCTGTAGGAGCGTGTAATAGCATACTGGCAGTACTGTTAGTTTTGCTTCCAAAATATATTAACGAAGATATTATCTTGATTGTTTTGACCCTTCACAGAGATTTCCCTTTAATTATAGTCTTTATCCCAATATAAGGGTAATCTCTTGACCAATCAATTCACTTATCTCTATTCTAATAATTCTATAAAAATAATGTGAAAACGGCATCTGCTCACTTTTCTAGATTAAAAAAATCATGGGTAATTGTTCTTAATATTATGGAGAAATTTGTATCTCTTGTAATTCAAGATTTCAAGCAGAAGTCTCCATTTGAGAGACTCAAGTAGCAAATCTATTGTATGTTTTTGCATTTTCTGAAAATCATGTGTTTTGCGGGCACTCTTAAGTTACTGTCCTTTTCTCTTTCTAATTACGTCCATTATTATAGTTTTCTAAATACGGCAGCAATTGAGTGTTTCTGTCCTCACGTATAGAAGATGTAAGAGTAATGGATAAATTAGAGCTGCAGCTGTCTGTCCTTTACCACATTTGGGGCAGTTCTGTGACCTTCGTGTTTTTGTTTTTACCTTCACGTAAATCTGAGATCGCAGAAATAACTCCCTTCTGAATTTACACCAAGCACAGAGAATCAACTGAAACTTGTTGAGTATGCTTTAGAATGTCTCGAACCTTGATGAAACAGGTAGGAGTTTTGGTTGCTTCAGAATTGCTAAGGATTATGTGTGGTATATTAGCCTTCCTTTGGTTTTTTGATACCAACTCTCCTCATGCATCACATTAATTATCAGCATATACATTTCACACACTGGGATAAATATCTGAGCCTATCTATGATTAGCTTGGTGCTTCAATTTCCTTTTTTTTTTTTTTTTCTGAGTTGAATTGAATTTTGGTCTTGTTTGACTCAATATTATAGTGCATTTTGCTGGTATGTATTAAATGTGTAATGTTCTATTTATTGTGGTTGAGGATCTTGTTCTGTGATCCTCTTTCTGAACACTTAAGAAAGAGCATGAGTACTTAGAAGTACTGCAAACACACTGGGTCATTGAACATATCAATGAGTAAAAGGTAAGTGGGTTACTAATAAATGAGAGAGAAGTACCTTTGTTTCAATATTTATTGAGGATTGTTTTTAATGAAGTGTTCCATCTAGAGTGGAAATACTGCCATTTTTCTCCCTCTTCATATCTCTTTAGTGGGTCAAGTTGCTGTCTGTGTCTGTATCTTCATTATTTAGAGATCTTGGAAAAGGGTGAAAGTCTCACCTTAGGTATCAATTAAGTATTGGTGTTTTCTAGGAGTATGGCAGAGTAGAAATCCAATCTCTTATGCATATACCAACACACACAGACACACACACACACAATTGAACCAGTTTCCAATGTATTCTATCTTCAAGTCTGTTTCTTCTTAAAAACCTATTTCTGACCTTACATAAGGTCAGTTATGTACATAAGGTTAATGATTAACCTCATGGCTCAGGCCAGAATTCTTGGTCAAGACTGGGACCCTTGCCAGACTCCCACATCTTCACTCTTCAACAATATATATTTTGTTAATTTTATACACTGGAAATTCTGAAAAGTATAATTTATTAATTAAAAAATTCAAATGTATTTCCTCCTTTCATCCCCATTGGCACCACCACCCTCACTGAGGCACATTCCAATTTCACTACTTTCCAAATATCTATATTCCTAACAAGATGTGTTTTTAACATTTACTTGCTGAAAACTTTTTTTTTTTAACCACCTTTCAGTGCAATATCAAAACTCCTTAATATCTCAGTGAAGATCTGGTTTGATCTGTTTTAACCTCCCTTTCCAATTCAACTTTTCCCAAACTTCTTTGGCAAGGAACCACTTGCAATTCTTAGGATTCTTTGAGTCCTCTGGCATCCTTGCCTGAAATGCCCTCTGTATTGGGTTGAAGGGTATCGCCTCAAAATTTATGTTCATCAGGATCCTCAGAATGTCATCTTATTAGGAAATGAGGTCTTTGCAGATGTAATTAGCCAAGATGAAAATATTTGAGAGGGTGGACCCCTAAATCCAATAGGATTAATGTTTATAAGGAAAGGAGAAGAAATACAAGGAAGAAGTCCTCATAAGACAAAAGCAGAGATTGGAGTTTTACATCTATAAGATAGGAAATGCCAAGGCTTGTTGGAACACCAGAAGCTAGGAAAGATGCATGGATGTTTTCTCCCTCCTGGCCTACAGAAGGAAACAACCCTGCCAACACCTTACATACAAACTGCTAGCCTCCAAAACTATGACAGAATGGATTTCTGTCCTTTAAAGCTACTCAGTTTGTGGTAATTTGTTAGGGCAGCCCTCAGAAACTAATTATCCCTGCCAGCCCATTTCCAATTGAAGTAGTCTCTAGGACACGCCAGGTCTGGGGTGCTGGTCGTGGGGAGAGGGCACCTCTGGGTATCAGGAGATTCTCTGTTCTCTCACTGTGTTGGAACCACCAGCCAGTGAGTGGCTTGAAAGCAACACGTGAACCTTGGCTATCTATCTCCAGCACCCAGCACAGTGCTTGGCATTGATACAGAAGAGGATTTTGTCAGTTGCTTAAATCACTGAAATGACAGATGTCTGATGTGGGTTATCACACATTCCTTTTAATTCTTGTATTTTGTTTTGTGGCATGTTGTTTGTAAGGGAAGGCATAACCAAGCATCAGAGGTGTTCATGATTTCGACTTTTCTTGTGAGCAGCGCAGACGAAAGCTTGTATCTCAGGCACAAAGTTCTGTGGTGAGTGGAAAATGCTACATGGCTATTGGTTAATCTAACAGCAGTGATGAGTTCTTTTCGTTGGGAGCTAGCTTCTTCTGAAGGGGAGAACTGGCTCTGTGGCCATGGGACAGAAGAGGTTTAAATCTGGGGAGTGGGCAGGGACTCTTGGTGAGGTAGAGGAGGCAAGGGCTAGAGTATTGAAGTGAAAGTTGGGGCCATCTAGGGGCTTTTTGTTCAGAGTAATTAAATGAGGATGGTGGCCACAATTACCTGCAATAATTTCTTGAGTGTTGGGTTTTTAATCTTACTAATTTCATTTCTGTGCCTGCTTCCTATCCCTAAACACCTCATACCCCTCCTCTCTCTCCACCATCCGCATACAGAAAGTCACATTTTCATCTGCTTATTCTGAAAGTTCCTCAGATATCCCAGTTTTCTTTCCAGTGATGGACCAATGTTTGCTGAATGTCATTTCATTCTTCCCCTATGAGGTGACTAGAAGCAAAAAATGAGAGATGAAAAATTCTGTTTTCTCCAGAACCAAGTCCCTTCCCTTTTGATTCATCAGAAGACAAAATAAATCTCAAAAACCTTTTTTTAGATATTTATTTATTTATTTATTTAATTGACAGAGAGTGCGAGAGAAAAACACAAGCAGCGGGAGCGGGACAGGGAGAAGCAGGCCTCCCACTGAAGAGGGAGCCCAAATGCCGGGCTCAATCCCAGGAGCCTGGGATCATGACTGAGCCAACGGCAGACGCCCAGTGACTGAGCCCCCAGGCGCCTCGAATCTCAAAAATCTTAATGAATATGACAGCTTCGTTCGTTGCACATCTAGAAAAATTTGTCCTACGGAAAGAAAAAAAAAACACACACCCACACATCAATTATTTGGTTAAGTGATGAGAAACTAAAGGCCAAGTTTGGAAATTGTTCAAGTTTTCTATGAATATTCATAAATAATTAACGTGCATCTCAATTTAGAACCTAACAGCAGTTCATTTAAATTTTTTGTTTTGTTTTTAATATCTGAGTTAATTATATGCTGAGGTCTCGTTGCTGGGTCTTCTCTGCTAGTGGGACTGAGTAACTGCAGTTGGTGAAAATAATCCCGTGTTTCTGTGTTTTTCTCCATGTTCTCTGCCGCAGAAGGAAGACACAGACTCTCACCCTTTGAGGGACAACTGACTTCCCTTTATACCTTTGAGGGTAAATTCCTTTCTTTAGCATTTTTTTACTGAAGTGCAAAAAAGAGAAAGAGGCAGAAAAAATGTAAATGCTGAAAAGCTGCCTTGCTACCTGCTCCTGGGGTTTGCAGCCCCTAGGGTAGCCACGTGCTTAGCCCTGTGAGGGATGCAGAGATTGCAAACCTCTAAGGGTAAAAACCACCGGGAAGAACTCGTTCTAACCCGGCGGAAAGGACGCCTGGACTTGGTGAAACACGGCTACACAGAAGAATAATCAGAGCCCTGGGCTGTTGGCAGGAGGGAGGCCATTCGGGGACTGCCCCTTTTGTCTCTTCGCCCTGTACGGGCTGGAGGATGGAATAATTGTGGACAAAGGGTCCGAGGAGGGCGGAGGGTAGGGTATGAACTCTTCAGGAAGCTGCTTTCAGCTTTATTTACCGTCCCATCTTTGAGCCAATCGCCCTGTCCGGTCGCGAGCCGCGGTCGGGGCGCTGACGGCGGGGTAACACTGCCATCTAGTGGCCCCGTCGCCCCCCGCGAGCCCGCCTTCCCTGCCCTCTCGCCGCCTCTGTCGCTCCCTCTTTTCCTCCCTCGCTCTCTCTCGCTCGCGCGCTCTCTCTCATTCTCTCTCTCTCTCTTTTTAAAAAAAGGTTTTTATCCAGTCAAAGAAAAAAAAAACTGGCTCTTGGAAAACAACCAACTCTGTTGGAACTCAGAGATAATAATCAGTTTCTCTGGGCTTGTGAAATTGGCTCATTAAGCTTGCTTTTTAACAGAAAATATTGGAAGCGATTAAGTCTGCTTTACTGAGTGGGCATGAAATGGCCAACCTTCGGCCACCCACAGCTCCTAGGTGCCTGGCGCCGTTTTATGCATGCAGCGTAATGTCTTTACTTGAAGTGCTGTTTATTCATCACCTGCTTATTTATCTCTTTGCATTTGGCAGGCACATCGATCAATGTTAAACTGTCACACAAGGTTATTTTTCTTTTACATAACAGTATAGGCCTAAGGTAGTGGCATATTAAAAGTAATAACTTTCTAACTTGTAGCTCAAGATGACAGCCCCATTTTTACCCGAATATATTACAGCAAGGAATTCCTCATTCCATTCTCCGTCGCCCTCCCCCTGCTCCTCTAGTACTCAGCTTTTCCAAGGTCAAAGGCTTCATTCCTCCTTGCTTCCCTCCCACTTTGCATACCGCTCAGGGAACCCTCAGCTCCCCTTCACCTCCAGTTATCTGTGGCTTTTAGGCCGATAAGCCCACAGCGAACATTCTGTCCACCTGGTGTACACATCTTGCTTGCTCCTCTTTCTGGTGACATTTACTCCTTTGCATAAAGATGTGATGGCCGGCTGAGCTCTGGAGAAGAAGCAGAAAAGCTTCTTCAAGTGCTGGCCAAGGTTGCAGTGGTCTTATGTTTCTATCCCTGCAACCAGCTCCGTGAATGTGGCGGAGGGTGGCTGTTTTTTATTTTCCTTTGGAGGTTTAACAGGCTA
This sequence comes from Taxidea taxus jeffersonii, assembly GCA_003697995.1. Classification (NCBI taxonomy): domain Eukaryota; kingdom Metazoa; phylum Chordata; class Mammalia; order Carnivora; family Mustelidae; genus Taxidea; species Taxidea taxus. The sequence goes on along the minus strand of RCUC01167399.1, from coordinate 11,415 downwards.
CAACAACAGCAACTGCAGACCCATCGAAAAACAGAATTAAAAAACATCTGAAAGCAACTAGTATTGCTTTGAAGCAACTGGTGTTCCTTTGGGGCTTTTAAGTTGAGTTGTTTCCCCTTCCTTTCTTTGGTTTTAGCTTGGTTTGTGTTGCTTTCAGACTACCCAGTTTGTGACGCCTCCTCTCTTGGCAATAGGCCAACCAGGCTTTCTTTGTATGAGCAGGTTTTCTTTTTCTTTCTTTCATTCCCCCCCCCTTTTTTTTTTCTCCAGTCCAACCTAAAAATGCCTACAGATAGAATATCGGATCTTTTTAGTATCAAATTTCAAAGTGGCCCTTAGAATTCTTTCCTGCCCTTGATCTCTCGGTTTGGATTTCAGCTCAGACTTGAACTCTGTTGCTAAATATGCCTTGGACAGTGGCTATCTAATACAATGTTTTGATAATCTTGTGTACACAGGAATTAAGCGCTTTACCATAGTGGACATTGTTGCACAACTATTCTTGTGACACAAGGTACCACAGCCACTCTGATAATCTACACCAAAATAGCTCATCTAGAAAGTAGGAGAAGGAAAGTGTAAATGGTTAAGAAAATATAGTCTAGCAGACTATTGAAACACAGGCTTTGGAGGCTCACAAGCTTCTCATTGAACGTGGCCCAGCTTTTGGATTTACTTTTGCATTTCTGTTCATAGAAAGATGGTGGAATGCTGATCTCTGGTGATCCATTTTATCATGGGTAGCACAGCCCCAGAAAAAAAGCACATCCATTAAAAAAAAAAATGCAGCCCACCCTGTGTCTATGCTCCTAGGATCAATATTTGCATTAAAGTGGTTTAAATGTATGTGGCTCTGAGGCTGTCCATTCTTTCAACCTGACCTGCTGCATTGATTAGGGCTAGTGATAGAAGGGGAAAGAGCAAATCAGGCGAGGAAAAGAATTAAAAGGAAAAGTAGAAGAAAATGAAAGCTGTTGCTGAGTCCTGTAGGAGACATACTTTAAGTCATTCATTGATGCCATATTTGCTCAGCAGTCCACTCTGTGGGAGAATCTCTCCATCTCCCTGATAGGGCTATTTTGTCTTTCAAAAACCCACAGGAGTTCTGGTTGCCTCTAGGATGGGGCAACTTACTGGCTTGTGATTAACAGACAAATGCGTCCAGGCCAATGCCTATATTTAGCTCCTTGTCTTTCATGCTTTCTCGGTGCCTCAGTAGTCTGTGTTTTTGGTCTGTTTTCGAGCCGTAGTTTGCTTGACTAAAATCTCATTCATAACACTTACAACATCTACTTGTTAAGTGCTTATTTTGTATGAGATGTTGCTGAGTTCCCTAAGAACAGCAACTAAGTTGATCCTTTATCTTTACGTTTATTTATTTATTTTAAAGATTTTTTATTTATTTGACACACAGAGAGAGAGAGCCCACAAGCAGGGAGAGCAGCAGAGGGAGAGGGAGAAGAAGGCTCTCTGCTGAGCAGGGATCCTGATGCGGGGCTCCATCCCAGGACCCTGGGATCATGACCTGAGCTGAAGGCAGACATTTAACTGACTGAGCCACCCAGGTGCCCCTGAATTGATCCCTTAAAGCAAACTGTGCAGGGCTCATACGGATCCCTTTTTCACATTTGGAATCCGAGGATGGATTATCACTAGTCCAAAGTCAAACCACCAGTAAAAGGCAGAAACACTTCAAATCACATCTCTGATTCTAAAGCCCATACTCTTAGCTGTTGTGCTAGGTAATGCTGTGTTTGGGAATTGCTTTTCTCTGTTGGGATGTTTTGTCAGAGTAAACATCATACTTAACACTGTTCTGTGTGTGAAGAGATGTAATGCCCACTGTAGGATAGTGGAGCCCTTTGTTGTATCACCATAGAAACTTTCAATTATTTGGAGCACAAAATATTTTCAGTGGAGACTTGGATGGAAATTGATCTCCCAGAGAAGGCAAGACTGTGGCAAGAGCACAAGGGTAAGAGCAAGAGCAAGAAGGGTACTTTGTTCCCTTCTGCCGTGGCAAAGAGATAACCCATCTATTTCTTGCTGGGGGAAGCAATCTCAAGGAAATCTAAAAGTTTCTGAGATGAACCACTTTAGGGAGCTCATTTGTGGGTTAATTGGACTGGAGTATGAGGACTATCATAGGCACAGATTAATAACTTGTAAATAGAATGTTGAAGAATTATGTGTTGAGTAACTATGGTTATGGCAGACAAGATATCCTTCTCAACATTGAAGAACTGATTCTATTGTTAAGGATAAAAAACAGACTATGAAATAGTTAAAGTCCTTCACAAGATAGAATGTGCCTTTCCTAACCATCTAGAAAGTAAACTGAGAAGAGAGAGAAAACAGAGAGAGTCCTGGGACATGAGAGGTTTGGGGGAGACCTTGTAGAGTTGGACTTGAAGATGGTTGAATAAAGTATAAGCTGGAGAACAGAAGACATTCGAAATGGAGAAATGTATGAGTATAATTGGAAATTTTTTAAGGCTTTTATTTTTAAGTAATCTCTACACCCAGTGTGGGGCTCAAACTCACAACCCCGAAATCAACAGTCCTGTGCTCTACCCATTGGGCCAGCCAGGCACTCAGAGTACAGTTTGGAATTTTGGGATGAGTGTCCTTGCTCAAGCTGATGCTGGCATGTCATGGGCGGTTGGATTGCATTGTGCTAGACCGCAAAGATTTTGAAGGCTGAGATTCCACAGATGAAACACCCTTGCAGTAAAGTATCCTCTTTTATTGTCTCGGGGAATCAGGCAAATTTGTCTGCCGAAATTGCAGCTTGGAAATTTGACCTACTTAGGGCATTGCTTGGAGCATTGGAGTTTCAAACAAGCCTTTCGCTCTGAAGGAAGAATCTCTTGATACTTTCATTTTCTCAAGGATGAAAAGAAATTAAAAGTAACACATGTGAAGATTTTACTTACGAGGCTAACTTGAAGTAGGAAAATTACCTCAAGAGAGAAACAGAAAGGTGAAAGTAATTTTCCAAATCTGAAATCTTTGGAGCAGAGTGTTGACAAGTTTGTGTTTTACCAAACTGGTGCATGAAAAATCTAGCATATCAGAGAGTGAAATTTGTGTGTAACAATCATTCACAGTAGAAAAGGCTTTTTTGGAAGATTCCTTTAAACTGAAATTCCTTTGTACATTTTAAATGTGCTTTGATGTTATCACCTACAGGAAGACCAATAAACAAATAAAAACAAAAACAAAAACAAATCCACCCACAAACAAAAAGCCTGACTTACAAATAGCTTTTTTTTTTTTTAAAGATTTTTATTTATTTATTTATTTGACAGAGAGAGATCACAAGTAGGCAGAGAGGCAGGCAGAGACAGGAGGAAGCAGGCTCCCTGCTGAGCAGAGAGCCCGATGTGGGGCTCGATCCCAGGACCCTGAGATCAGGACCTGAGCCGAAGGCAGAGGCTTAACCCAATGAGCCACCCAGCTGCCCCTACAAATAGCTTTTAAGGAATTATATCAACCAATTCATAAAACAAGTCATGTAGTTATAGGTTGCTGCCACATTTTAGATGGAGTTAGATAACAATCCAATGATTATAAGGCATGAATGAATGTATGATTTTAGGAATGTCTTACATGCTCAGAAACACAGATTTCAGAAGAATTTAGTTGTTCTTGTAAAAACTTGGGTTTGAAATAACAGCTAGCATAATAACTGGCAAGTCCGTCCTTTAGGATGAGGCTCTGGAAGTCAGTCTGTTAAGGGATCAACCTTTGGTTTACATTGTCTCATTTTGAGTAAGTCTCTTTTGTTTACCTCTCTGTTTTTCTGATTTCTCATTAAAGAAGGAATTCTTGTATCCTCGCTCAGTGGTTCTCAAAGGGCAGTTCTCAGAAAAGCAGCATCAGCATGACATGAAAACTTGTTAGAAATGCAAATTCTTAGATCTCATCCCTGAACCATGAAGTCAAAAACCCGGGATGGGTCCAGCAGTCTGCGTTTTAGCCCATGCTTCAGGTGATTCTGATCCATGCCGAATTCGACAACCACTGTCTAATTTTCTAAAATAAATCATCTTATGCTTGCACTTAAATACTTTTGGTTGAAATCAAAGGATGTTTTATTTCTGCACAAATAATTTCAAAGCCCTTCTCTTGTATCGTTCTGTGTGCTTTGCATTTTCTCATTCTTCTGATGACACCTGCTGTACCTCGCCTCTCTTCCCTTTACCCTCCTGCTTTATTTTGTACCCAGCTATGTGGAGTGCTTCAAGTTACCTCAGCAGAGCATGCGTGTAAGGATTTTCCTCTTTTTCTTTTTTTTTTTTTTTTAAATTTTGTTTATTTATTTGTTAGAGAGAGAGAGAGAGAGCACAGGCAGACAGAGTGGCAGGCAGAGGCAGAGGGAGAAGCAGGCTCCCTGCCAAGCAAGGAGCCCGATGTGGTACTCGATCCCAGGACGCTGGGATCATGACCTGAGCTGAAGGCAGCTGCTTAACCAACTGAGCCACCCAGGTGTCCCAGGATTTTCCTCTTTTTCTGATGGCAATTTGCCATTCAGGGAGGTAAAAAAAACCCCAAAAACCAAAAACCTATTTTCTATATTTGAAGTAGTGTTCTAGGTAGGTCCGATTGTTTGAAGTTTGCTCATCAGATAAGTGAAATGATATTTATATATCACTTGAAATAAAGATTCTTTTTAGTTAGATAAAGACTGATAAGTCTCAAAATAATCTTTCTCAGTGATCATTTAATTTCAGTTGGCTTAAGATGCTATTTGTATTAAGTTAACAGGGTGCTAATTTAACAGAGGTTTATAGTCATTTGAAGCCATTTTCATTCATTAAGAAAAATATCTCTCTAGATTAGATTATCATAAGGGTTTGAATAGCAATAGGGATTCCTCTATGTAGGCCTGAGGATTTTCCAGATGAGTGCACACTCTGTTTCATTGCCCTCTGGAAAAGTGTAGAATTTTTTTTTTTTTCAATAGAGAGCTGGGCACTGACAGTGGTACGCAGCTTTGCCTTTGCAAAACAAAAACAAAAACAAACACGTGCACACATTCTGCACCAGATTCATATATAGTATTTATAATTTATTATGATTTGTACAATTCTAGTACATAGTATATACAGTATAATTTCAATATCCTGATTTATAATTTTTAGAACATTTTAGACATATCCAGCATCAAATTCTTTTTTTTTTTGCTCTTGATATTAGTTTTTTTTTTTAAGATTTTATTTATTTATTTGATGGACAGAGATCACAAGCAGGCAGAGAGGCAGACAGAGAGAGAGAGGGGGAAGCAGGCTCCCTGCTGAGCAGAGAGCCCGATCCCAGGACCCTGAGATCATGACCTGTGCCGAAGGCAGAGGCTCAACCCACTGAGCCACTCAGGCGCCCCTCGATATTAGTTTTTTAGAAAAAATAGTATTAAGTATAATGAAATGTCTGTAGCCCGACTGCATTTCATCCTAAAAGTACCTGACCAAAAAACATGCATTCTCATTTGATTTCCCAAAGGCATAAATTGCAGAAGATCTTAGAAGATTATTTAATTTATTTTGAAGAGACCTTCTGTTTAGTGTATAGAACATGGCCTTCACAAGTGTTTGATACACTCTCACCCCAAGAACCATTTCAAAGCAGTTGGACACATGTACCCTTATTTTGTTCCATCCTGGGTGTTGTCTCTCTCAGTTCTGAGTTTCCTAAGTTTCTACAGATTTTACTCTCAGGGCAATCTAAGCACTTGGAGAGAATTTACTCTTCAGCTACTTCATCAAGATTGGACAACAATTTTGATAAGCCTCTATTCAAAGTGATTCCAACCAGTTCAGACTTTAGAACTAATAAAGAAAAGGAGGAGGCCAAGAATAGGATAATGGACCAGTACTAGCTGGGCACAATGGACTTTTCCATACATTGAAGCTCTCCTAGTCTATCATTTGCAAACCTTTCAGAGGAAAGGATTATAGGATGATGAAATTCAAATTGGTGTAATTTAGTTTTTTGTGATAGAAGATATATTTGTGATCAATCACAGATTTAATTGTGTAATAAATCTGGCCACAGGTTTATTTAAGTTGAATTACCCTCAAATAATCTTTCTTTTAAAAAAATAATCTTTCTTGCTTTAAATTTCAGAGTAAGAGCTCCTACCCATGCAGCAGGATGCTTGAATTGGTTGGGCTCCCTAAACACTTCTTTGTTGGACTGGTGATGCCCAAGTAGAGAAGAATCTTGGCTTATCAGAAATGTTGGGAGGTAGAGGTTACAGAGTTAAGATCCACAGGAGGATTTTATATTGCTCCTTTTTCTTTGCAATACTCTTAAGTTTTATATAATGTAAATCTATTTCTGAAACCCAGCAAAGTATCATTAATATATGATGCTTCTAGCAACCTTTCTGACAATTGAAGGCAGAACAGTACATTCCCTTAAGGAAGTGAAAGCTTCTGAGTGTGTTTCTGACTTCCATGGAAATGTGCGTCAAAAGTTTCAGGAGTCTGTAGGGCCAAAATAATAGTTAAAATTAATCTGAATTGAGGGTTATGAAAGACAAGCAAATGCTACAAGTATTATGTAAGGCACACAAATTAAGTTCAGATTTAACTCTTCTGCAAACTTTTATTTTATCAGTTTAATTCCTGGTTTACCAATTTAATGCTTACCCAGGTATTACCTACTGAATAATCTGGGTTATGAACCAAAAATTGTCTCCATTTTTGTGGGAGAATGGTAATTAAGTCATCTCTAATTCTGAAAGCCACTGTGAACAAAAAAAATCTTGAGAGATCAGGTAGACATTGCTCTGGTTTCTAAGATTAAAAAAAGAAGAATGGTTAAGAGCCCTTGTGCTGATAGACCTGGGTTCAAATACATACTTTCTGTTTTTTTTTTTTTTTAAAAAACATTTTTTTTTTTTTTTTTTCTAAAGATTTTATTTATTTATTTGACAGACAGAGATCACAAGTAGGCAGAGAGGCAGGCAGAGAGAGAGGAGGAAGCAGGCTCCCCGCTGAGCAGAGCGCCCGATGCGGGGCTCGATCCCAGGACCCTGGGATCATTACCCAAGCCGAAGGCAGAGGATTAACCCACTGAGCCACCCAGGCACCCCCAAATGCATACTTTCTAACTGTATAACTGTGATTGATTTAACTTGAATATATGTCTTTTTGACTAACTTGAATATATTTTCTTTTTACTTCATATACTCATAGTATAGGGAGGGCCTGCACAACTACGGCTTATGGACCAAATCCATTTTACCTCCTTTTTTTGCAAATAAAGTTTTACTGGGACTCAGTTATGTTCATCTATACACATATTGTCTCTGGCTTCGTTCACTCTACAAGGCAGAATGGAGTAGCTGGTCCATGGACCACATGGACCACAAAGCCCGAAATTAATACTACTTGGCCTTTCACAGAAAAAGTTTGCTAACTCCTATCAAAGGCTGTAGTTTAGGGGCACCTGGGTGGCTCAGTTGTTAAGCATCTGCCTTCGGCTTAGGTCATGATCCCAATGTCCTGGGATCAAGCCCCGCATCAGGCTCCCTGCTCCGAGGGAAGCCTGCTTCTTTCTCTCCCACTTCCCCTGCTTGTGCTCCCTCTCTCGCTGTGTCTCTTTGTCAAATAAATAAACAAAAATCTTAAAAAAAAAAAAAAAGCAACACCCCCCCCCAAAAGACCCAAAGACTGTAGTTTATTAATCTCATGATTCATTGTCTGCCTTTCTTGAGGTTTATGGGAATTGGAGAAAATATAGTCTCATCAGGTAGGAAAAAAAAAATACTGCCTTGGTAGCTGGAAAGTGAATTCTCTTTACATTTCTGTCGCTTCTCTCTCTTGGAACTTGGAACGTCATGTCACGGCTCTGATTTTTGGTATCCTCATTTATAACAAAAGGAAGTTGGTCTGCGTGGTTTCTAAGGTCTCTTTCTTTCTCTTTTCCTTTCTTATCTTTCTATTAGTTCAAATTATTCCTGGCTACACTCACCGAGTACAGCTTTCCCTCACTGTTCCTGTCCAAATTCAATCTTCCTCTGAGCTCTGTAACATGGGTACATAGTTACACATTACATTGTAGTGTCTGTTTTATTTATATGCTACTGTTACTTGCTTTTACTTATTATTTCAAATTACAAGCCTAGAGCAGAAGCTGTATATTCTTCCTCTTCACATTCCTAACAGGTGTGTTTGAAGTGGACACTAAGTATTATCATTATTTTTGTATTATGGAACTCTCAGGACATATAAACAATTGTCCCACATGTTGTAAAAGGACCTGGATCTAGTGTTTTTGCACTGACATAGAAGAAGTTATGCTTTTTTAGGGAAAGTCACTGAGTTGAGACAGATTTACATGGAAAGAAACAGGATGTAGATGGACCTAGATGTTTGTCCCGAGAGAAGCAACTGGGGGAGGCAGTGAATTGGTTTTCCTGCCCAGGTAGAAAAGAATTATAGGAACAGTTATGGCAGATGATAGATCTGTATTGGAGATCTAAAATTTATATCCCCAATCCAGATTAAAATGTACAATTCTCATCATATTGGTGAAAGTGAAAATACTAGAGAATGTTTCCTATACTCTAGTGTACAAACAGGAGCCAGTGTCTTAACGTGGGACTTTTCGTTGTTGTTGCTAATATTTATTGATTTTCTACAATGTACTTCAGCATTTATTGAGAAAACACAAAAGATGCAGCCTTTCCTTTCATCCCATGTGATGGGATGATGATGGACAGTCATCCTTCCTATCTTCCCTCCTGGTTATTTGGTTTATAGTGATTTAACCTTTGGAAGAATGTTTGAATAAGGTACACCTATGCAGTTGCTCTTACCTTATTTCTCATTGGTATTTAAAATAAGAGCATTTAACTGCTACTGCAGTGTCTTTGTTCTCTGGCTTAGAGATTATGCCAGTTAAGTTAGTTGTTAGAAATAAGTATAGTTACCATGCAAAGATGTGATGGCTGATGCATTGCCATGGCAAGGTGGTAGTTATTCGAACTAGATCCAGCATCAAGAGACAAACTTATTCAATGGGAAGCTTTGAAACAACATCACGGAGACTTCTCTCCTCTTCGTCGGTCTTCAACGCGGACGTTAATGTAGTGAAAACTATGTACTCATATGTATAAGTATGCCTATCCCTGCACCATATGCTATTAGATTCAGCTTAAAAAAAAGAGAGAGAGAGAGAGAGAGACCCTTCAGACCAATGAGTAATTCCTAAGTAGCATTTCAGCTTGTTTTGAAAATATAGAAGAACACACAGAACCGCTTATCATTTTCAAGAACATCAAGCATTGGCATAATTTGTTTACTTCACTGTCGCACAAATGATAAAACATGTTTTAAGAAGAAAAGGAATTTAGGAACACAGCAGATTCTGATTCAACAATGACCTGAAATAAATACCAGAAAAAGTCAAGGAACACTGTACATTTTTACTTCATTTTTAATTGTTTGGTTAGGTTCACACAAGTTTCTACATATGGTAGGGGACACATAGAAGAAATCATCCCAGGCTACCAAAAAGCTGGATTTATCTCTTGGTATATGAAAATAACACTGCAGAACATAGACTCATAAGACTCATTGCCATGTCTGCCCACCCTTGTCCAATGTGGATATCATTCAAAAGACAATTGTGTATGTGTGTGTGTGTGTGTTGTGTGTTTATTATAGCAGCATTTCCTAAGTTTTTCACTAAAATTACTTCTTTGTGGAAGAATTTCTGATTAAGTCTTTAAAACATTTCTTGAAAGTTTAAAGGAAGTTTCTATCTACAAATCTTATAATTATTAAAGAATGACAGAGCTTTTTGGTTGGAAAATGTTTGGGTTAGGTGTCATTCCTTTTGCTTTAGAAGACTGAGAACGATATGGACCGAAATAAACTTGCTCTTTCATTTGCACACTGGATTAAAAAAAATCTTTGTCTAGAATTTAAGGATGCTAGGGATAATTATCTAGAATTTAGGGAAGCTGGGGGTAATTGAATTAATTGAACATTCAATTAAAAATCTCATGCCAGTTAGAAAATGTCTTAGCAATTATTCAAATAAGAATCCAAACCAGTTTATACGATATGACTGTGGTTGAATAGGACAAAGAAAAAGTGCAGTGAAAACAACATCTTATGAAATAATATGCCAACAACAGAATTAATTTTCTATTTGACTTCTGTAGATGGAGAATGGCAATTAAAATAGCAAAGTAAATACACAAATGTATCATTTATGAATAAGAGGACAGAGGTAGAGGGAGTTTAGGAATGATTGAGTAATATTTCATAAGACAGACAAAAATTCCGCATTTGAGATGAAATGTGAAAAAATTTAGTGAATGCTTCTCTGAATCAAATTAATGATTATCCATTTTAGGATCGGAGATGAAATTCTGGGCCATAAAGGGCAGATTGGAAGGACACACGTCCATTGTCTTCTCCTTTTCTCTCTTCTACTCTGATCTCCCCACATTTTAGTCTTGTCCTCCTGTCCTTCTCCATCTGGCCACTGCCATCCCAGCTATGGTGAGTGACAGGACTCTCTTTTCCAATCTTTGGAGGAACCGCCCAGGCCCTGCCTATCATACCAGTGAAAATCAGTTTTCCACCATCCATTCTTCAGCTGATGGAAAAACAAAATCATTGAGTCATAAAACTCATCTGGATTTCAAATTCATCTTTGAGAAAAAGTAAACTGTTGTTCTTGGATGAGCCCCAGGGACTGCTGCTTAATTTCTCAGTTCATTTTCCCCTCTTAGCTTATGTATGTATACAGGTCCCTCTATAGTTCCCTTATGAAAATGTGCATTTTTAATACCACAAAAGCAAAAAAACCCCACTTTTTGTAAATATTCTTTCAGTAAAATTGCAATCAATGTAGTCAGAGCTAACAAGCAGATGGATGTATTTGAATGCCATTATCTTGTGTACAACGATATTATCTGTTTCATGAAAAATTCAGCAGTTTGGGCTGCTTTAGTGAAGGGAAGATGGAAGTAAAAAAATAGCAAGAAAAACATGATCAGACTCAGAATCCCTGAGGGGGTCCCATTGCATCATTTAGCAGGAGAATGAGCAATGCAGGAGGAGCCGTGATGGTAGAGGCACTATCTGTGCTCCGTATGGCATTCTTGGCTTCAGGTCCCACTCAAGCCCCACAGCTGTAGGTGGGAGCTCCCGGGCCTGCTAAAGCATCACACCGTGACATTTTTATCATCCGTCTAAGAGAAGAAAATAAATTTGCTAACAGAATAGAGCTGGCAGGCTCATACTACCTTGTCACATTCCAGACATCTCCTGGTCTGGCCTGGGCCAGAGCAAACCTTTGTGTGGGCCAGAAAGCGTGTGACGGACATGAAGTTGACTTAAATAGTCTGGGAGAAGAATGTGGGTTTTCTGTATGTAGGTATTATTA